>CAUYSK010076999.1:0-43976 GCA_963575035.1 Avahi laniger | reverse complement strand
TTATAAAAAGGGAAAAAATTGGAGACAGGTATGCACATGAGGAGAATCCATGTGCAGATAAATTCAGAGATCAGGGTGATGCATCTGCAAGCCAAGGAAATGGCAAAGATTACCAGCTGCTACCACGTACTAGGAGAGAGGCATGGAACATTTATCCCTTACATCTCTCAGAAGGAATCAACCATGTGAACACCTTTATCTCAGATTTGTAGCCTCTGGAACTGGAGACAATAAATTTCTGCTGTTTAAGCCACACAGTATGTGATACTCTGATAAGGCAGCACTTACAGTCTAACACAGCCAGAACTGCCATGTGGCCACACCTAAAAGTAGGGAATCTGGGGACTGTAATCTCGCTCTTTTGACAGGAGGAAAGGGAAACAATTTGGTGAACACTGAGATAGTCTCTTCCACAGTCAGCCCTTCTGGTCTCCTAATACCCACTTCACCTTTCCTTCCCAAATGGAATATGCTCACACACTCTCCCTAGGGATAAAATAAACTCCCTTCTAATCACTGTAGCAGGCAGATCATCCAGGATCTCTAGATGATGGAGTGTCTTTGATTAAGTCTGCAAGGTGCTTTTTGTGTAATATGAACTCTAAGACAAATTGTCACCTCCCATTTTTTGCTCTCCCCATTCATACATGGACAAGATCCAACCAGGAGGCAAATCGCACCAACCATTTTAAAAGAGAGATTTAAAGTATTAATAAACTAGTCTTTGAAGAACTAAGTGGTCAAAAAAGAACTCTTAGGGTGTCACAGACAGAACAACTGCAGGAAGTACCTATGACCGCTAGGGCTGAGAAAGTAAAGGGAATATATTGAATTATTAACATTTAGAAACTTGAAAAAATGTCTCTGTGATGCTGAAATTCAGAATTTTAAAAAAGAAATGCTGATCAGCTGATATTGGTACTTCTAACTTACAAGGAAGGAGCTATGTAGGGCTAGGTCCTGACTGTTGAAGGGACATGGCTCAGCCAGTGTTGATTTTGAGGAATTGCAGCGAAGCCGATTCTGTGAGTGTCGGAAAAACTGCAAACTGGTTTCAACTACTGCTGCTGGAGGGGACTGCCATTCCAGGATGAAAGTTAGGCTGCGGCAGCACAAAGAGAAACAAGAAACAAACAGGAGATATTGTGTCTCGTCTTCTCCTTCAAGCCTTTTGGTCTCCTGATAGTACCCACTTTTAACATAGTTTAACAGGGGACCAATTGGCAAAGCAGAAATGTAATTTGTAGAGTCTCAGTGACAACGTCACAAAACAGAATGTAGAGGGTGGGTTAGAAACTGATAGAGACACTGATAGAGTTTTCAAAGATGGAGCAAACGCAGGATAAGTGCAATAGAATCTCCCACCCAGAAAAGAGAAGAATGGGAGATGCACAGTAGTCACTTGTCTGTATCCAGAGAGAGTTATTCAAACTCAGCTGGGAAGGATGGGTAAAGACTTTCCACTGTAGGAGTAGGTGAAAGTATTTAATTAGACCCAAATTTGAAAATCTGGGAGGAACTATATTGCCCAATTGAGTCAGTGATCCCCAAGACCTATCCCCAGCTTAGAAGATTTGCTAGGAGAACGGACAGCAACCCAGATATAGTTATACTCACAGCTATGATTTATTACTGTGAGAGAATGCATAGCACAATTAGCAAATAATAATAATAATAATAATAATAAGGTGCATGGAGCAAAGCCTGGAGGAAACCAGGTGCAAGCTTCCAAGAGTCCTCTCCTAGTAGATTCCTAGTCCTTCTCCTAGTAGATAGGATGTGCTTAATCCTCCACAGCAAGTTGTGACAACCCATGTAAAACATCATCTAGCAGGGAAGCTCATTAGAGACTAAATGGCCAGGGTTATTATTAGGGGCTGGTCATAGAAGGCATCCTCTGCCTACCTCATACCAAAATTTCAGTCTTCCAGAAGGAAAGCAGGTGTTTGGCATAAACCATATTGTTTCACTAATATTTTACACACAGTGAACCACTCTTATCGGGGAATGATGAGAAACCCACCCACCTGAAACCTGTTCGCAGATACCAGCCAAGGGCTAGCATTGCAAGCACAAATTGCTAAGGATAGACGTCTCAGCCCTGCCATGTTAACTTTTTTTGTATACTGTTTTTCTCCGAGACTCATGTTCTGCTCTATGGTGATGCTCAGCAGGTATCGCTTCCACGTCGTCACATGTGACAATTTCACCAAAGGCTTTTCTATTGCATATCCATGTTTGCAGCTTCTCTTGTAACAATTCCATCACATCGTCGCATCACCTAATCATTAAGCAATCTCAGATATTTAAGATTTTTGTAGCCCTCCCACCCTTTTTAAACCAAATTTTGTATTGGTTCCGGTCAGGTCAGGAAAACAGAAACAACTTGAAGTGTTCCAGTAGGAAAATATATTTACAGGGTAGCATTTAATACAGTAATGTAGATGCTTACAAGTCCATAGGAAGAGCAGGGATTTTTAAAGTCAGAAAGTCCACTTCTAAATCTTGGGTTCATTTCTAGTTTTCAAGGAGTCCGGAGGTGCAGGACTCACTGGAAACACCAACGATGCCCAAGGCTTCCACCAGTGCCCAGGTAGATAATTTCCTAGAAAATACTTCTAGAAAACCTCTCATCTGCCAAAATCTCCATCTCTTTAAAGTACCAATGATATCACTTTTACTTCTGTTTCCCCTCCAAGTACCATGCAAGAATCTCTCATTGATGGATTCCCATGGCAGGGTTTCTTGGAAATTCAGTTCCAATCTTTTAGCCCCCGCAGTACAGACCATAGATGGAGAAAATTATGAGTTACCAAAGACGATTTAAACAGTAGTTTTATTTTTAAGTATATGTGCACTCACTATATTTTTTTATCAACATACTTTTAAAATTGAGGATTCTGCAGTGATAAAACGAATGGAATAAACTGCTTTGAAGAGTAATTAAAATTATCAAGTTAAGTGATACTTAACAGGTGGACAAATAGATAAAATTCTGATGATTATGAAGACATAAAAAGGTTTTATAGCATACAAAGTAAAATTAAAATGGGTTAATGTACTTCAAAACAATGGATTCTGCTAATGTAAAGCATTATAAGCATCATATTAGTGGAATTGAAATTGTGAAATTAGCCCTAAAATATTTATATGATAGTAATGGGAAATGAGGTTTCATAAAGATGCAAAGTGGTAAGAAATTCATGGAAGGAGGTTTTCATAACTATTTCCAGTATAAAATGTTTTTAAAGATTCATTCATTTGACTTCTAATTGATCATTTTTGACCATTGCTATATTCTTTTTATCATCATTGTAAAAAACAATTTGATGTAAGCTATGTGTATATAAAAGTTTTCTAGGAATTCCACATACACCATTCCCACTGAAGTCAATGGTCATTTGCATGTGTCAAGGGAACATTATTTCAATTGACTTTTTTCAAAGATCTAGGAATTGCTGTAACACAGCTGCTCACCATCTTTAGTGGAACAAGTGACTCTTACCTGTGCTTAATGTTTTTCACTTGCCTATTCAGTTTACCTTTCATCGTCTACTCCCTGTTTTGTGCCCTGGAAACTGGACCTCTGTAGACCACATCATTGAGTTTTTTTGCCCTTGGCTTCCAGTTGGATTTAGCCAATGGGAAGTACTGGTGGTAGGAGAGGGGACTGTGTGAGAAAATTCAGGGCATTTATTCCTCCAGGTAATTTGCCACAGCTCCTGTCAGGTAGCCCTCTCCATAGAACTATTCTCTCCAAGTTTCAGTAACTACTCAGATCTCTCAGGCCTAGGGATCATAACAGCTCTCCAGTATTGCTACCCGTGGGGAACTGCACCGTTTCTTGCAGTATCTCTTCCATAAACCCTGTCCACACCTTCATACTTAGTCTTTTTCATTAAGCTCTCTTAAATTAGTAAGTTTTAATATGTGTTTTCATCTAGGACTGTGATTAATATAATGCCCTTTGTAAGCTATGCTATAAAAAGAATTGCTATGACTAATAAAAATATCTATGCTAATAAAATTGGACTTTAGCAGTTTTCTAGATTTGTGATTTACTAGTCTCTCTGAGCACATCTGGCCATGAAGTCAAGTCTGTAATATAGCTATTATTTAAAATTCAATTAATTCATCTTTTTAAATCTACCAGTAAATACCTTCTAATCTCGTACTATGTATGCTGTCCTGTGTTTGAGGCCAGGAGTTCAAGACCAGCCTGGCCAACATAGCAAGACCCCATCTCTAAAAAATAAAAATAAAAAATTATCCAGGCATGGTGGCTTGTGCCTGTAGTCCTAGCCACTTAGGAGACCGAGACAGGAGGATCGCTTGAGCAGGACTTAGAGGACTACAGCAGTATAAGGCATGGCTATAGACTTCAAAGTGCTTTCTTTCTTATCTGAGTCTTCCAGACGTTTGTTTTTAATCCTTATCTGTCACTGGTCTAATGACCCACATTATATATACTCTTGAAATTTAATATACTAATTAAATAATATATCTTATTATAAATAATAAAATGACATAATTATAGAATAAAACTCATTTATGCTTTTCCTTTATAGTAAATGAGTCATTAGATCAGCACATTAATCTGTCCTTCCTTTCCTAAGTATAATATTAAGGTAACATGTCCATTCTGGAAGAGAGAGAGTATGGACAGGGGAGCTGACATGATATTTTATTATTTAAATATTATATTAACTGTACTGTGCCATTCCTGTACCTCCTTTTAAGACCGAGTGGAATATAAACTGAGGGGAAAAATAAGAGTTAAACATTATTCCTGCATAGGTTTTTGTTTTGTTTTCTTTTATTTGAAACAAGATCTTGCTCTGTCACCCATATTGATGTGCAGTAGCAGAATCACAGCTCATTGCAACCTGCAATTCCCAGGCTCAAGCAATCTTCCTGCCTCAGTCTCCTGAGCAGGAGATTGACACAGCAGATGACTACAGGCACATGCCACCATACTTAGCTAATTTTGTATTTTTATTTTTTAGAGATGGGGTCTTGCTGTGTTGCCCAGTGTGGTCTTGTACTCCTGGCCTCAAGCAATCCTCCTACCTCAGCCTCCCAAAGTGTTGGGATTATAGGCATGGGCTACTGATCCCTGTCCCTGCATGTGTTTTTATGATGATCTCCTCCCAAGTTTTTTGTAAACACCTTGGAATAATCAGTCTTTTCTATATGTAAACTTAACTGGTTTAATTATAAAATTCAAGTTTATTGAGTAATTTTCTATTAAGCATAAACTTGACTATTGAGTTGTAAAATTCAAACTTGATTGGGTAGTTTTTCAATGGATTTATATATCAAGGACTGTTTTCATAAAAAAAAGAGGGACGAAAGTTCAGGCTAAAAACCTTAGAGTTGTCCATTTTCCTCTCTTTCCTGTCACTAACACAGGAAAGTGTTTTAGTATTTTCTTATCAATTAGTGTGAATTCAATATTTTCTCAGTCTCTACTCTTATTCGTTGTTTGAATTTTAAGGTTTTTCGAACTATTGATGGCTCTTTGCAGGCATCAAACCCAGTCTTTTTCTTTCTGCTAACCATAGCACCTTTGGACAGCAATGAATTATGATTTTATTAAATAAACGGGAAAAAATAAACCTGTTACTAGAGAGAGTAAATGTGAGATTAAAACCTATTTTTAAGTGTTTTCTTAGCACTTGAGTAAGTGACCAGATCTGCAGAGATATCATTTCACCCAGAAGAGAGCTGCCACTGGTTATCTAGTCTAGGGGAAGGGAACAATAATCTCATTCTAGTTGGCACCATAGTCTCATTTGCTCGATATTATGACAAGATTACTTTAAGGGCAAGACAAGCAATCAGGATCATATGTGTTAGGGACTTCTGTCCAGTTCAAAAGAAAAAAGTTCCTCCTTGCCATTAGCACAAACTATAGTCACAAATGAGTCAAATTGGTTTATTTACTGATTTTGACTTAGTAAAGGTTTTCTTTGTTTATTGAGTATTAATTGCATTAAAAGCAAAGCATCATTAGGCTGTGGATCACTCATTATTATAATCTATGGAAAATCATTTGTACAAGCCTTGCATATATTAGTGTGGGTAGCAATGAATATATTCTAATAATAATAATTACAGCCAGCATTTACTGAGTGAGTGCTTACTAGGTGCCAGTCACCATTCTGAGTGTGTTGTATTTAATCCACACCCCAAATCAATGAAATACTTGATGTTATTACATTGAAACTGATGCATGAGCAGGTCAGGTAACTTATTTAAAGTTTCACACTGAGTAACTGGTGGGACCTGGGGACTATTTTAGATAATTCAGCACTAGAGTTCTCCATCATATTACCAATAACATCATTTAATTATATTGAAGAAAAGTCTCAAACTCAATATCCATATTCTCTTCTAAGATTAACTCTAAAGAAGTAGTTGCAATAATAATTCGATGTTTATATTTTAACTGTTTCATTGGTGAGAGAATAACAAAAAAGTTTTTTAGATTATCAGTCATGTAACTTCCATTTAATTTATTTATAATACAAATAAATATTACTCTATTTTCTTTTTTTTCTTTTTTTTTTTATTTCAGCATAATATGGGGGTACAGATGTTTAGGTTACGTGTGTTGCCCTTGCCCCCCCCCCAGTCCAAGTTTCAAATATGTCCATTTTATTTTCTTGATTTTATTTTAATCATTTGGCCAAATCCATAGCTTGCTTGTATTCCCTGAAAAAATTGTTATTACTTGACTATCATTATTTTGATGAAAACTTCAGCAGATAATTAATAACACTTTTGTGGTAACAAATATGACACTGAAAGAAACCAGCTGGGGAAACTGCCGTCATCCTCATTGAGCCATTTAAACTGAAATTATCATTTTAATAAGCCTTAAAATTATCCATTTGACTGTAGAGGAAATAAACCATACTTCACTTTCAATTCCTTTACGACTGTTGAACTCAGTACTGTGTAGGGTAGAAAGAGCACATCATTTATCTCTGGTGTATAGACTGATGCATGTAGATTTCAAGGAGAATTTAAATAGATCTGGACTAACAGTATGAGTACAACTAAAATGAGAATCTTTTCTAATATGTGACTCTTCTGATCTTTTGTTGACACATCTGATGTTTAGTGACACATAAAACACATATCCAATAAGCACACATCGACCAAGTAAAATATAATTTTTGAAGATTTGAATGATTTTTTGAAAGAAATTGAATAATTCTTAGCCTTAGGGAAAACATCTAAAATTGAAAATAGTCCGTGTTTCAGAATTAATTCATTAACTGTAGTGCATAATCTTTTTTACACCATTGACTCACTGTCTAACTTAGGCAAATCAAACTCATTCTTTGGGCTTTAGTTTCCCAATCTGCAAAATGAAAGCATCTGGTGATGCTCTCTGAGATCTTTGTTACTTTGGGATTGATCTACCGCAAGGCATTTTGTGGTTTGCAATAGCCTAGTTTTATCATTCCCCTGTGGTACAGAGTACCTACATGGGCATGTCTGAAATGACACTAGTTAGCAATTGGTATGGCAATATCATCAAGTATTTTTTTTTTCTCTCTTGGTTCATGACCTTCTCACTGAAAATTGAAAACTGGATTAAGCATTTCATCATAAACTTACTTAAAGCATGGTAAGGTAAGAATGAATAAGATAACAATAAGATAAATATATAAAAAGTGATTGGCACTTTCTAAAACATAGGTATTCACTAAATGGTACATATTATTATTATCATCATAACAAGAACTACTTAAAGTGCTGAAGAAACTTTCTACTTATTCTTTAAACTCTGACAAAGAATAAATGAATCTTTTTTAAAAATAAATTAACTCATATGTTCAAATAGTGGAGTATGCTCCTTAAATTGTTCTGGAAAAAGGATGGCAATGCTTATTCCTTCCATGTACTTCTTTTGCCATGCTTCATAATAACCCATTCACCAGCTGTTCATAAATAATATTTATTTATGAGAAAAAAAATCCCCATATGGTATTAGAACTCTAAGATTTCCTGCACTTGCTTGAATGTTTGACATGTTCAACATGTTTATGAAAATAATTTTGTAGGCCAAATTGATGCAATAGGTTAGTACTCTAGTGCCTGTGAAAATGAAGCAGTAAAATTATAGGCAGGAAATGCCAACTGGTTGTTTCTTCTTTCATTCTACTTCAAACAGTTGTCTAAATATATTTCACAATTCATTTTAAAATCTTGAAGCTGCAGTTCCGTTTCATGTTTTGAAATAAATAAATATCAAGTCTGTCTCAGTCAATGTTTGATAGCATTGATTGAAACTTGGAGACAGAAGAATGATTGAGGAACTAAGGGCTACAACCTTACATGAAAAAATGTATATGATGTAATGCCCAAAAGAAGAATACACATTTTTATTCCTTCCTCTCACCACAATCAATAGAGATGATTAATCATTGTATTTTTATTTTTCATTAGAAACTTTTAAATATTAATTCTAAATTTTAGCCTGTGCATGAGAAAAATGTCAGAATTATGTTCTTTATCCCCTATACATTCCAAAGCCAAATATTTCCAAATAGATTTTTTGGCCTCTTTTTAACTCAATCCTTTTCTAATAATTTTAGTTTTATGCATGGAAAGTACAATCATAAATTCCTATCCTTTGCAATACATTGATCATAGACAAATATCAAGGGTTTTTAGGAACATGGACAGGAAATTGGACTTTAAGAGAGTCTGTCTACTATCTGAAACAAAATTAAAACGAAACAGCTTAAACAAGGCATCTGAGAAAATAGAACCAATTATTAAGCTAAATTCATCTTTAGAGAGACACACAAATACACCCACTGGCAGAACATATAAAAGTCTTCAGCATTACCTTATATTTAATTTTTAAAATAAATATTGACCTTGCCCTTTCAGGAAAGTTTTATAATATTTTGTCTTGACTGAGAATCTATATGACCTTTGTGCCACCTGTGTGCTGAGCAATACCATAACATTGTTAACATTGATCTTTTTTTTCTGCAAATGTACCATCAACTTCCCTCCAAGGCTTTACCTTCCTTGTGAGCAGAGTCAGTGCAAACTACTATACCTGAAAATCCATACTGAGCTTGCTATCTGCAGCAATTAATAAATGATGTTTTTTATGTAGCTGTTAGGCCCTATACCATTTATCAAAAAAAGCTAGATATTGTTTGTTCTCCAGTGGTATAATAGACAGTGAGGACACATAAAACAGAAGAAGAAATTTTATTTAATGAAATGAGAAAAACAGTACAGACTTAAAGATCGTTTCAAAATGATTCCTGGCCATAGACTTTAAAAATTGTTTCAAGTTTATATGCTATAACACAGAAATACAATAAATATCTTCTTAAGATTTTTCCTGTTAGGCACTGTATAAGAAACTTGGGTAGTTTACCTCACTTTATTGTCAGCCAACCCACATTGAGAAGCAGGGAAAATCATAGGTAAATTATCAGGTAAGCTTGTATTTTATAACCTTTGATCTTCTCTCTTTGTACTTCCCACACTCTTGTGTATTTCCACCCTTTGGCACCCAATGTGTTATCCACTTTTGCCTCATCATAGACTTAAAGGCCCATTTAGCATACCTAGTTCACCCAGTTTCTCTTGAAGTCTTGGATTTATCTCTCTAACATAAATTTAAAGCTATTATACATTAAGGAACCTGAAAGCACAGTCATGAAATTCCAACATGAAGTTAAGATCAGAGAAGGGTCCATTAATGGGAAGCAAAATGAGAAATTTGCCTGCTAAATGTTTTAAGCTGAGTCTTCTCTAAATAGCTTTATTATTAACTTCCAAATGTATATTTCTCAGCATGTCAGACACATTTCTTAATTGAAGAATCTTCTCTTTTAAGGCAAGAACAGTGTCTGTTTTTTCTTTGCATACACCAAGATGTGTTAAAGAAAGTAGAGTTTTCAATAAATATTGTAATTGTGTATGCATTAATTGATGCATAATCAAAATAAATGAAAATTAATCTCAAAGTCATGAAGATGTTATTTTTGCAATATGGACTGTTAGAGTTACTTCTATTTTTCTTATTTGGTGAGAATACGAAGAGCTGAATATATTCATTAAACGGATATTTATTGAGCAGTTCCTTTATTGAAGGAATGTGCTAGCTACTAGAGATACATGGCATTAGAGATACAGCAGTATACGAGACAGACATGGTTACTAGCCTCATGGAAAATATACACATTTTTTTTTAAAAAGATTGACAAATAAGGCAAAACTGATGAGTTGCCCAGTCCTGTAATCTTACAGACACATTATTTTAAGACTATTTTATCTTTGACTCTCACTTTTTCTTTTTTTTACTCTCCATATTTTTAAATTAATAGTACAGATGATTTAAAATTACTTTACCTTCCTGAGAATATTAATATTACTTTAGAGATTTAATATCACATATGTGCAGCATAGTAAGACATCAGAACTGCATGGCATTATAAATTCTGCTTTGATACTTGTAATCTGTTATCTGACATATACATATTTTTTTCCTTTAAAACTCAGTATTTATTGGGAGGAGCATTTTACTTTTTCTTATAAAGTGCAAACAATCATTCTTTGCATTGTGCTAGTATTTTCTTCTCCATAACAATTCTTTTGTGTAGAAAGAAGGATTTGTGCTTATTGATATAAATCTACCCTTTTTAAAAAAAATACAATCTTCTGCCCTCCCTTTCAAAACCTATGGTTACAAACTATAAATGCGATAATATATCAGAAAGTACTTTATAAACTATGAAATACTGTGGATTTCCTGGATATTATTCACTTCAAAGTAAGCCTGCCTTGAATCTGGTCTAAGTGTGAAAGATTATGAAACACATGCATTGTATAATCACATTTTTGTGAAATATTCATATAGAAAGAGAGAATAGGAAAGAGAGAGCATGAGGCCAACAGAAAGCACTAATTTAACAGCTGTTATTTCTAGTTGGTCAAATTAGAAAGGACTTTCATTATCTTCTTTATACTTTTCTATCTTTTCTAATTTTTTAAATTGGAATAACGTAAAAAGAAATGAGCCTTCAGACATTTCTGTCTTTGAAGTATTTTCAAACTCCAGTAGTTACACCTGTCCAGTAGGTGGACACACCTGCATTGTTATTTGAGGATAGCTGGGAATGTCCCCTGTGTTTAAAAAAAAAAACAAAACACAACACTACCCAAATAATATTCTATATCCCCCTTCACTGCTTTAAAATGCAAATGCTCTGAGAAAAGGTCATTATGTCACAAATATCTTTTTAATGGATCACATTTTCAGATCATGTTTTTTAATAATAAAAAACATTGATTGGAAATTTGTATGCAATAGGGCACTTGTTAAATGAATACGTCTAGTTATTAATTAGCCATGAACTTGGAAAAGACCCTAAAATTCTCTGTATTAGTTCATTCCTCAAATGTGTGAGATCAGTAAGAGTCTTTCAAGCTCTTAAAGTTAGTACTGTAATTCTATGACTGTTCCAGAGTGCTGCATGTGGGTTTCCTTTTTATGTTCCTTTCACTATCAGTCACCTATTTGGGGTACCAAGATCTGAGGCCTCCAGACCAGTTACTTGGGGTAAGTGAGAGCAGGGGAAGAGACAGAAAAGAAAAAATGAAGTTGTGTTTCTATGTACTTCTTGTAAGGAGTCGCAAGGGGTCTACGTCACAACCACCCTGAGAAGTAGTAGCATTTTGAAGAGAAGAAAATGGAGAATCAGAATTTTAGCAAATTGTTTAAGTTAGTCTCATGGACAACTAGCTGAGTTGGGAGACAGAACCTGGTATGCCTATGGCTAAAATTCTTGACCTTTCTACCACACCAGATTATCTCTCAAAAAGAAATGCTAACAGCTAGGACTCTGGCAGGAAGCTGCGCCCAAGCCAGTTGTCTGTGCTGCTAGGAGGGCCTCTGCGTCAGTTCTTCTAAAATTCCAGCCTTCATTCCTGCAGTTTCTGTGGGTGCTTTGATAGCTGCCTCTATTACCAGCAATTTACACAGTACTGTCGTTTGTCTTTCATTTCCTTTACATCTCTCAAGGAGATGCAAAGTAGGGTATCCAAAGACTGATGTCCAAAATCTAGAATATTAAAGATTCAGTATAATGAAATGTCTGGATACTTCGAGGAAAAGGGGCTGCTAGAGTTCAGAATCAGGGTGTTTAGTGACCAGGTACATAAAATAGTTCTTTCTTGAGAAGTTTTTTTCTTTGTATTTCTCCCAACCTAGAGGTTCAACAAGTGTGGACGTGACAAGGAAAAGCTGGTAGTTAATACCAGCAACATATTCATATTGTTTTGCTAGTTGTGGATTTAAGTTTTTGTTTTATGTGGTTGCAAGCAACAGAAACTGACCCTGGCTATTATAAGGAAAAGGAGATGTCATGTAAGGCTATTGTGTGTGTGTGCGCGTGTCTTGGGATCCTGGTGGTGTTGGGGTGGGAAGTTCATGGACTCAACAAGAAGCTGGAGGGCCAGGTTTGGAAATGCCCAGGAATCAACTGGCCATGAGAAGTGCAGCCACAGTTCCTTAGCAAGAACAGCGAGTCTAGCCAGCCCCAGCATGGCATTCCTGCTGCTCCTAAAGAAACACCCGCAGCAGTCCATGTCCTTGCACCACTCACTCAAGATTCAGAATCCCAACGAGCATACAGTTGAGCAAACCTAACTCAGCAGGCAGAGAGAGAACAGAGTAGGAGATCAAAGTGCCAACCATGGGATACTGGACAGACGAAAACAAAATTATGTATCGTTCTCTATCGATAGTTTAAGATGAATAGTATACGGATACATTCTGAAGAGGTGATTCTAGTTTTGTTTTGTTCTCTTTTTCTGAAGAACTAAAAATTTTTATTTTACTCATCCTTTACAAAGAAAGATTTTTAGAAAATATCAAAGAAAACTACAGAGCTGGTTTTTCTTCAGACTGCAGTAGGTACAAATCCCTAGTGCTTGATTTTGGATTTATCTGAACCAACTAAAGCAGGCTCAGATCTACGTACAGGTAGATGTAATTAGGTGGATGCAGTTATGACTCCAGAATGACTAGATTTTATTTTGCTTAAGTAAAACAGTGACATCTAGTGCCTAAAAAATTATGTCACTGGATCCGAAGGAAGGTAAGAATTCACATGCCTTCAGGTTGATTGAGGATGAATGAAGATCGTTTATTAGTTATACCTGCAGAGAACGGTCCCTTGCGCTGTCTGTTCTCCACTCCCGTGGGTGCCACGTTAGTGACTGCAACTCCTTCGTAACTGTTCTCCTTAGCTGTAGCCTCACCACGTGTCAATATACTATTCCTCTGTTTACAATCCTTTAAGGAATTATCATATTCCATTTTCCCCTTTTCCCTACCATTCCTATTTTCTATTATTTCCCAAAACATATGCTCCGTTTTTGTCAGATACATTTCTTCACTTTCAAAAGCAAATGAGATTATTTCTACTTCTATATCTTGTTTGATATTCCTTTTGCCCTGAAAGTTTTCTTACTGTCATTTGTTAAATTTTATTTATCTTTCAGGTTTTATTCTCTTGCCAATGTCTTTCTAATGACTTCTTATCTGAATTTCTATGGCATTTAGACTCTTTATAGCTCCTCACTGTTTAGTTATAATCTGTCTTGAATTGATTACTCTTGTCTCTTATAGCATGGCTTGGTCTCATCAATTAGATTGTTAATTCCTTGATTGTAGGGAATTCCCATATTTCTAAACATGCTTTTGCAAATTGCTGAGCATGTTAGTCAATGATTAATAATTTTTTTATAAATCTCTTGGAATTTTGGCTTTCTAAAAATTGTGAAAGATTTTTGAGTAAAGTTTCATAATTCTAAAAATTTTGGCATTTGATTGAAAAGGCAACTACCTCCTTTAAAGTAATAATTGCAATACTTTTTGACCCCTAAATTTCCTTGTAATATAGATGTTAAAACACTACAGTTTACTTGAAGGATTTGTGATTTCACAGGTCTAGTAATTTCAATGAAAAATAATGAATGGGTTATGCAATCAAAAATCTTTGCTGTAATTAAAACGGGAAGATTTTTCTTCTAGACCAATCATTGTTATTAGATTAGAAGTGTAAAATGTGAATTTTCTAAGGCAAGATGGCAAATTTAACTAGTGGGGATCTGACGAAAATGTCTGATTCAGTATAAAGACAGAAACTTCAGAGTTCACGTGGTGTGCTGGGGGATAAGGGACACTCCAGATATCAGTGCCAAGATGAATCAAGTTTCACAAAGGACGAGTCAGGATTATTGGAACCAGGAGTGGCTGAGTAAGCAACTGAACCTGTTGTTTGGCTGTTGGTTGGTTTCTGTTCAAGCAGCTCAACAGCAACTATGTCAAGCAAAAGTTGTGCTTTTTGGCAGGTGTCTTGACTTTCATGTGGAAATCAGAAGAAAAATCTCTGTGGAGAGGGCAGAAAGTTAATTATTTCATGAACTTTAAGCTACTTCTTGCAGCCGTTTTATCCTCTTGACCCAATTCAAAAGACCTACTGTAACTATAAGTCTTTGTGGCTAAAACTGCCAATTGTAACACTTACTGTCTGTCCTTAAAATTTTCTTTAATGGTCTTTTTTATGGTACAGTACTAACTTCATGAATCTGATTTACTCCTTTGTAGTCCGGGTTGCCTGGCTCTCTTGGATGTAGATGACACCAAATAAATGCAGATTTAAATTAAATTAAATGAAAAAGCAAGTAGAATTTTCTTATCTCAGACTGAACATTTTGAATTGTAAACCCCCATGGAGGCAATGGTTACATAGCAAATAGCCAGGATGCCTTAGTCTTGGGCTCAGGGTACCTGAAGAGAGGAGGCAGATAGATGTCTCAGATATAAAGGGTAATAAAAGGAACTGGGTGAGAGAATAAAGCTTTCTTGTCCCTCCTTCCCCCATATTTCTGAGTCAGGTCCCTTTTGTGAAATATCTTGGAACGGAGAACTTAGAATATAAGAAATTTATCTCAATATAATGAATATTAAGTGATGATGATGAATACACACTCTGGTTGGTACTATGGAATCAATGAAATGAAAACAAAGAACTTAAAATTTATAGCAGTATATTTTATCTATAGTATATTTATAATATTTTTAATGGAGAAAGAATATATCTGTATTTCTCTTTGCTTATAGTGTGGCTAAAAGTTAGCTACAAACAGTTACAAGAGTAATGAAACAAGTAATTCTCATGAGGGGTTGATGTAAAGTCTCTCTTCTCTGAAATTATGTCTCTCATACATTACAAACACGTGGCACTGTGTAATTTGAAGTCTTACTTTTTGTTAGGACAATTTTGAAGAGGGAAATGAATAGGATTGGTAAACGAAGTCAGTGGGAAGATATAGATAAAATGTCATTATCTACTCCAGTGGTTAGCATTGTTTTAAATAGCTGAACACTGATCACAATGCCTACTTTGTGTCAGGGAATAGTTTAATATATGTATATACATGGCCATTTAATCTTAACAATCCTATAAGGAGGATGCTAATCCCATTTTCAGGTAAGAAATGGAGATATAGAGAGGTTTGGTTAATTTCCAAAAGTTACACATTTTGTAAGAGGGGGAGCCAAGATTAGAATATGGACAGTGAATCTCCAGATTTTTATTATATAAACTCGAGAGTCTAGACTGCCTTTCAAAACATGAATTTTCTCATGAAATTGCATTATGTTAGGAAGAAAGGGTTAACAGGAATAGCATGTTAGGAACTTTGCATGTATTTCTAGATTCCAGCCACCATCTTTTTCCCTTCTCTCCCTTGTTGCTTCTGCCACCCAGGGTCACGTCCCTGTTGGCTCATTGCAACAGCCCCCAAATTGACTTCTTTTCTTTCAATTCAGCCTTCCCATCCAATCTACATATCACTGCTAAATTCAACTTTCTTAAGCATGGTTTTAGTCATTTCATGCCTCTGTTAACAACCCCTCAATTGTCACCATTTCCTGCTCTGTTAAGGATATCCTAAATGCAGCAAACTTTCCGCGATCTGATCTGAAACCTGTGCTGCTTGTTATGGTGCTTCCCAATATAATGCCGCTGCTGTGTCCTACATAGGGCACATTGATGGTCAGGGTGCCAAATTTGGCCTATATTTGTTTGACTACATGTTTATTTTTAAAGACAAATTTCCAACATTATTAAGGGATATTCCACTTAAAAATTCCGATTTTTATCCTTCATGTAAAATTTTATGACCAGAGTTAAGTCTGGAGCCAATGTCATCTAAGGTCCATGCTGTCGATGAATCCTGCTCTTTTTGCCTTCAACGGATGCACTAACCCTCTCCTCTGAACCCGTAATTAACTTACTGGTTTCTACCTCATGGTATTTACCACAGTCTATCTTTAGTCACTTGTTTATCCTACTACAGGATTGTAACCTATTTTGGGAATAGAGGATATGTTATATTTCCTAATGTTTCCCTTACAGCACCAAGAATACCCACTTATACTCATAAAAATACTTAATATATACTTATTGAATATTACTGCCTCTCTGGGCTCCCGGTAGACTCCGTTTGCAATTGTTGACTAATCTCATTCCATGTCCCATGTTCAGCAAAACTCCAGAACTTCTGAACATTTGGTACCTCTCATTCACTTTGCAGTTTGGTATTATGGATTGTGGACTTCAGAACAAGAGATAAATTATTCTAGTCACTGTCCTGCGTTCTCTGTGCCCCAAAAGAAATGGTTCAGTGAGTGCCACCTACATGGTGGATTATTTATATTATCATCATGGTTCAGTGTGGTAATAAAAGAAACATTTTTATAGGGAAAATTAAAGAACGTTTAGAGAGAAAAACTTATAAGAAGGACCTTCATGAGAGAAATATGAAACACATGGGGTTTGTCAGTTCCTAGTATACTGTTTGACAAATACAATAATCATTTAAAATATATAAAATGATATAAAAGGTAGTAGCTACATGGTAAAAATAGATTTAGAATCTTGGGAAGAATACTAAAGCCTTTTTTATTCAGTAAAATTTGGAGACATTAAAATGAAATATTCGCACTGGGATTTTGAAATGGATAAGAAAAGAAGCTATTTCTTTATTTTAAGAGGCACAATATAACAAGGAAATATTATCCTACACTTGCTATCTGCTCATGAAACTTAAATCTATTTCATGGGGATTTAGGAGAGAAGAGTGAACTAACTTCCAGCAATGTGCAGGTATAGGCAAGAGATAGGAATGGAAACAGATCAGGAAGCACGTTGCCCTTACAAGGCATTGTCTCTGAAGCTGAGTTAATTGATGACTTTTGCATATTTGCTCCTTTGACCAGTGGATTCTTCCTCCCTGCCTCCTTCCCTTTCTTCCTCCCTTCCTTCCTTCCTTCCTTCCTTCCTTCCTTCCTTCCTTCCTTCCTTCCTTTCTCACCTTCCTTCTTCCTCCATCTCCCTCCCTCCCTAATTTATTCCTAAGTAAACTACAAGGAAGAGGGAAATCCTAAAGAAAATGACAAAGTATATTCAATCTAACATTATATAATGTATAGGATTTTTAGCTTGAATTTTTTAAAAGGGCCAGTTATTGGAAGCATTGTTGCTGGCACCTCTTGTTCTCTTATGGTTAAAAATGAAACACAAAATCTTAATGGTTCAAGTTTTAGAAAAATACTCTTTCATCTCTCCTCCTATATTTCTGAAGTCTCTGTGTTAAATAGCTGCTGGGGGAAAATTTGCTAAAGAGTCTTCTCACAATTATAATAGATATACATTTCCAGATGTATTTTTTCCTGTTCAAGGATACATTTCTACAAATCCATGCACATATAGCTTTAGGAATGCCTGATGAACAGCAATCCATTTAAGAATTTGGCTCACTATATTATGAGTGTGGAGATATTTATAGACTGAACAGTGTGACATTTTATTCAATAATGGTTCATAAGTGTTACTCATTCCAACCAGATTTATGTTTATAAGCCCAAGTCATGAAGAGGACTCAATAAAAGTAGATTTCCTGGTACAGCCAGGAGTGAAGAGCATAGAGCAGTTGCCCAGTGATAAGAATTACAGGTTTTTAAAGATCCACAGAGGATTTTAGAGATCTTCTTCATCCTTTCATGTTATAGATGAAGATGACTGGCCTCACTGAATAATTGTTCTCTAAACAGGACTCTTGTTTCAATTGCCTTTTCTCATTCAAATACTAATATTAAAATTGAGAAATGGCACAATTTTTAATCCACATAACAGATTGTTATGCCAATGGGTTGTTATGATTTACTGATAGACAGTCTTTCTTGGCACATGTCATAGGGAATATTATTGGAAAATTGTTTCTTATAGATAAAATAGTAATCATTACTGAAGCCTTCTCTTTGGTTTCCATGCATAACTTGCAGTGACAATGATCTAGACAAGAGTCACTTCACTATTTACCGTAAAACACATTTTCTATACAAACTGTAAAAAAAAAATCTTGCCTCTGTCAATTTGGAGATTCAATATTCAGAAAGATATATTTGGTTCCAAGTTACAAAAAAAGTGTCAGAATAGCTTTTTAGCTATCAAAGTGATTTACTTATAGAATTAAACTGACTTCGTGTAACAAATTTTTCTAGAAATGAAATTTCAATTTATAAAAAATGGAATAGCATTTTCCATTTCCCATAAATCTAAATAATCTACATTTAGAATACTTAATTTATTTTCTTCTCTCTTACTACTGCTACATTTGGTTTCTCAATAAACTTAAAATATAAAACACAGGTGCAGAAAAACAAAGGAGGTCATACTTTGGGTCTGGAAATGCAAAGTTGGAAACAAATCAATATTTTCTCATTACGATGAAATCTAAATTAGAAGTGATACATATATAATGAGAATAGAGCCTATACATACACTTTAGAAAAACAGGAGGAAGATTTTATTTCTAATGATGCTAAAATTTGTTACAAAACATTACAAAAGTATAAAAATAGAAATAGAAGTTATCTATAATTAATGTGAAAAAAATTGACAGAATGAATATTATCATCAAGGCCATCATCACCAGCAGTTATTAATTGTATAAATAAAGCTGTACATAAGGTGGCTTTGTCTTACAGTCTTGCACCTCAGTTGGAAAGAGAAAGCTTAGATAGAAATAACACAATAAATAATGATTTCTAAGTTACACGAATTATTCTGTAGTCATTCTTTTCTAAATTATATATCACTCCAACCAAAATCATTTTTCCTTCATCTAACAACAATATGAAAATGTCAGTTGATTTTTTTTTCCTGAAGACCTTGTTTCCTGAATATTGGTGGCCAGCTGAGATAAATTCTTTTCATCTCTCTTTCAAAATTTAGCTTATTTTACAATGTGTTGGAAGATGTTAAATAATTTCAGAAAAACAGCTTATTTTTCAAAAGAAGAAATTACAGACCAAAATACATATACTAAAACGGTTGATCACAAGGCAGGAAATGCAATGTTTTCTTGCATCTGAATTCTTGACTATTTAGCTGTGCTCGGTTTTTCTGAGCAGTTGCCCTACTCTTGACAAACTATAAATGCAGCAGGGATATTTGAGACACCTGTATAATACAAGCATACCTCTTTTTCTTTGGCTTTAAAGATATTGTACTTTTTTACAAATTGAAGGTTTGTGGCAACCCCTCAAATGACTGGCGCCATTTGTTGCACAAGTCTACTGATACCATTTTTCTGACGGCATGTGTTCTCTTAGTATCTGTATGTCACATTTTGGTAATTCTCATGAAATTTCAAACTTATTCATTGCTATCATATCTGTCATGGTAATCTGTAATAAATGATCTTTGATCTTACAATTATTGTAATTGTTTTGGTGCACCACAAACCACACTCATGTAAGATGGTGAAATTAGTCAATAAATGTGTGTGTTCTGACCATTCCGCTGACCAGCTATTCCCCAATCTCTCTCCCTCTCCTCAGGCCTCCCTATCCCCTGAGATACAACAATATTGAAATTACATCAATTAGTAATCCTATAATGACCTCTAAGTGTTCAAGTGAAAGGAAGAATTGCATGTCTCTCACTCTCAATCAAAAGCTAAAGATGATTAAGTTGATTGAGAAAGGCATGTCAAAAGCCAAGAGAGGCCAAAAGCTTGGCCTTTTGTGCCAAACAGCTGGCCAAGTTGTAAAGGCAAAACAAAAATTCTTGAAGGAAATTAAAAGTACTACTCCAGTGAACACACAAATAATAAGAAAGTGAAATAGCCGTATTCCTAAGATGCAGGAAGTTTTAGTGGTGTGGATAGAAGATCAAACCAACCATGACATTTTCTTAAACCAAAGCATAATCCAGAGCAAGGTCCTAACTTTCTTCAATTTTGTAGTTTAAGAGAGGTGAGGAAGCTATAGAAGAAAAGTTGGAAGCTAGTACAGGTTGGTTCATGAGGTTGAAGGAAAGAAGCCATCTCCATAACATAAAAGTGCAAGATGAAGGAAAAAGTACTGATGTAGAAGCTGTAGCAAATTATCCAGAATATCTAGCTAAGATTATTGATGAAGGTGGTTACATGAAACAACAGATTTTTAATGCAGACAAAACAACCTTCTATTGGGAGAAGATGCCATATAGGTATTTTCATAGCTAAAGAGGAGAAATCAATGCCAGTTTTCAAAGGATAGGCTGACTCTCTTGTTAGGAACTAATGTAGCTGGCATCTTTAAGTAGAAGCCAATGCTCATTTATTATTTTGAAAATCCTATATGTTTTAAGAATTATGCTAAATCTACTCTGCCTGTGCTCTATAAATGAAACACCAAAGCCTGCATGGCAGTACATCTGTCGTCGACATAGTTTACTGAATATTTTAAGCCCAGTTTTGAGACCTACTACTCAGAGAAATGATTACTTTCAAAATATTATTTTTCTTTAACAATATACCTGGTCACCCAAGACCTCTGATGGAGATGTACAAGGAGAATGACGTTTTCATATCTGCTAGCATAATATCCATTCACAGCCCATGGATCAAGGAATAATTTCAATTTTCAAGTCTTATTTAAGAAATACGTTTTATGAGGCTAGCGCTGCCATAGTGATTTATCTGATGAATCTGGGCAAAATAAATTGAAAGTCTTCTGGAAAGGATTCACTGTTCTAGATGCCATCAGGACCACTTGTGATTCATGGAAGAAGTTCAAAATATCAGCAATAGAGGAGTTTGGAAGAAGTTGATTCCAGCCCTCATGGAAGACTTTGAGGGGTTTAAGACTTCAGTGGAGGAAGGAACTGCAGATGTCGTGCAAACAGCAAGAGACCTAGATTTAGAAGTGGAGACTGATGATGTGAGAAAATCCTGGCTGACCAGTATAAATCAAACAACCATATAACAGAAAAATAAAAATCATTGGCTACTCTCTTAGTTTATTTGCTAAAAGTGAATGAGCAAGACATCCTGTGTTTTAAGACTGGCAGGCATTAACAGCTTTTATGAATAACAAATAGCCAGGATTCTGTATAATAATTCTGTGTATAGATATTGATAAAACAGTGTGAAGCCAATTAACTTAGAGCTCATCTCATAAATCCATACTAGCATCTGTTTTAGCCCTCCTCACAGAGTTGTGTGCCAACCTTTACTCCCAAATTACCCATGTAGACTAGACCTATGATTGCAATGCAATTAGACTGATGAAAATAAAGATAATTGCAAAAAAAAAATCTGATAACTTCTAACTCAGTTTTTTTTCTGTGCAAAAATAAATAAAGTTGCACATCAAATATAATTTCTTTCTTTTCAGGTTTTCTCAGCTAATTTTTTTAAGTAGGCCAAAATGATACTTTCTTCATTTAATAATGGCATCTAATTTTAAAAACATATTTTCTGACTCTGAAACTGCATTTGTTGATTTTTCCATTCTTTAGTGACAGAATTCTTATTTATAAAAGTAGAGTTAACAAAAAAATAGCAAGATGAATATGGTCAATTATTTTACTTCATACTTTAAAACATTGAGTATAATGTGTTCAGTGAATAATCTAATCTGCAAAACAGATGTATTTGAAGAAGCAATAACGTACAAGAAATAGAAAGAACTTTCTTCCTAGAGGTCTATACCTTTTTCCTGATATATCATGTCATGCATGTCATGTCATGTTGTATAAGATCATATCATATATCAAATTCTATCACTCCCCAGAGAAAGGCATACAGTTATATACACACTATATCCTATATTAAGTAATCGTCTGTTAACTTGACAATAAGAGTGACAAAATTGAGCTAACTGCTTATCAAATGATTGCATTCTATTTCTTTGCAAACCACAGAAGTAGAATTGGAAAGATGAAATAAATTATTTTTAATATGTACTTATATGATATACATTATTATAAATATTTTCTTGATCTTCATAATATTCCTTTTAAGTGGCAACCATTATCATCCTCAGCCAGGTGGTAGGTAGTAAAGATGGGATCTGAACCTTCACAGCTGGGTACCAGAATCTGTACTCTTAATCCCTGCACTATGCTGCCTTTATGGAGTATTAGCCTAAAGGGAATTCAGTGGCTTCTAAAATTTGTAGCAATATTTATAGGTGCATTAACAACTCTCTAGTGATAAACACTAAATTGTTTAGAATGATTATTTGGGAGTGGTGCCAGAGAAGATTATGTAGAACTTTAACTTTCTCAGAATAATTGCTTTCTTTAATTGGCAAAGGATTTTTGAATAAGCAATATAATATCCTGGGACTTCCTGGAGGCCATTTATGAATCTAGGTAAACATCCTATATCACACCATCCCAAATGAATCTTGCGACAAGATTTTCAAGTCCTCACTAGTAGGTACCCCCAAAGTGGTTTTATTTTGACAAATAGATCCCCAAAGATTATCACTTTCTTTTTTGCAGTATTCATGTTTTTCTTTCTATGAAAGAAACAAAAATACTAATTTGGGGAAATATCATGAATAATTTCTACTAGATGCAAAATAGATGTAGTACAATACTGTCTATTAATATGTAAAGAATAATGTTATTTAGAGGACCTCCTTTTTGAAGATTATGCACCAAAATTCTCACGTTTACTAACATTGAGTGCTTAAGATATCTTCTCAAATCAACTAAAATGTACTTTTGAACCAAGGACATCATTTTTTTTCCCAAAATAAAAATAATCTGAAGTCCTCAGAGAATATTAGTTTATCTCAGTTACCTTTTGAAAAGAAAAGAAATTTATAAATTGTAGAATTTTTGAGCTGAGAGAAACTTTAGAAATCAAAGTCCTGCTATAAACGATATCTGATGCTTTTTACCACCCAACCTCCATTTTTTTCCTTTGATAATAATATTCTGGTTTTCTTGGGAATTTTCCTGCTCCTCACTTTCAGTCCTTGTGATTTCCATGGGACTGAACATACTCCCAACCCCTTGCTTTGAGATGTAACCTAGGAATAGTTAAACAAAATATTTCTCCTGGTAATAATGATTGATTCAGGCCACATGACATATACAAAGCTAAGCAAATTCCATTTCAGGACAAATTGTTGAAAAAATGAAGCTCTGTCTCAACTGGAGTAGATGCAAAGATTGCACATTAGCCTAATACAATGGGTGTCTGTCTTAACAACCTAAGTTTAAGACAGTTTACCTGAATAAAGTCAACACTTTGGAAAGCAGTGCCAGGAAGTGGAAAGAAATCAAGCCTAGATAAAGTTGTTTGAGTCCCTTAATAGTGCTCTGTGGACTCTATCCCTGAAGTCCACTGAAAATAAAAATAAGTTCTACAAAAGTTATTCCTGTGCAATTGGCATCTGATATCTGATTAAACACCTCAAACTATAGGAACATTGTATGTCCTAAAGAAATCAATGCCATTTTTAGCATCTGTGTATTTTAGAAATTTTATTATATTGAACATAAATTTGCTTCCCTTTCTTGGATCCTGTCTATGCCTCTTCCTGATAAACAAAAAGTCTAATTCTCTTTTATCAAAAACATATGTATCTATCATATAGCCCATCAAAAACTTACAATATCTACCCTCTAAGTCTTTTATTTTACAAGTAAAACAGCTATGATTAAGGAGATTATAGAGAAATATGTCTTTAAGTCTTTTATCATCCAGGAAAAACTGTGATATTTGTATCTTCTTATAGAAACAACAGCTTCACCAGTCATCACATTAATAATCCAGTTTTAAAGTCAGAAATAATAATGCTAATTAGCTGTGGTTAAACAGTGAGTTTGTTAGAAGCATGGAACCCAGCCTTACAATTAAGGTTGAGCAAATGTGATTTGAAAGATGAAAATTCTCAACTACTCAATATCTATTTCCTTAAAGTCATATCAATTACAGTCAAGGGATAAGTGACTATCCCCTGCAGGATCTAGTTAAAATTAAATTATTTAATCCCTAAGGGATATATATAATTTCCCATTAAATCATTAAATGTAATTAATTTATCATCAAGAGTAGGAGGAAAGGCAATAGAAGACAGGGAAGTTTATAAGGAGAGAGAGGTATGGAGAGCAGTTTCACACAAGAGATGATGCCCTACAAGGAGTTTAGATGGGAAATGATGTGGGGACCCCTGTTCACATATCAGGGTACAAGTGGTGATAACACTACTAAGGCCATAAGCCTGACACTCATTTCTTTTTAGTGGGAGAACCATGGTTTATCTCCAAATGTGTGTGTGTGTGTGTGTGTGTGTGTGTGTATGTGCACACGCACATATGGCTATAAATGTATATGTACAATCATTTCACTTAAAGTCCCTGGTCACTCTGAAAGAGTGCTGGTATTGAATCAACGACAATCTAGATCTAATTGTTGTTGGTAACCTCTGAGTCAACATAAACCTATAAAAATATTTAAAAATATCCGTCTTCTGCTAAATTAATAAAAGCAATTCTAACTTAAATATTTTCAGATTCAATTGTGCAATATTGTGTGTCTTGTTAACAGTAGCATAAGAACATATTAAAGATGTGTATGGATAATATTAATTTTCTATTGCTACTGTAACAAATTACCGTAAGCATAGTGGTTCAAACAAGGTTCCTCTTCTCTCTCTTTCAAGGCAGCAATTGCAGATCGAGTTCTCTTCCTGACCTTTCTTCTGCTTTTAAGGATTCAGTAATTGGATTGGACTCGCTCAGATAATTCAGAATAATCTCCCCATCTCCAGGTCAGTTGATTAGCAACATTAATTATATATGCAGCCTTAATTCCCTTTTGCCACATAAGAGAACATATTCACAGGCTGCGAAGGTTAGGGTATGGATGTCTTTGGGAGCCATTATTCTGCTTATCATGGTCTATTGTATAGGATAGTGAATTCCTAAAAAACTTCATGTTCTGTAATGTCATGCACTAAAAATAACGTGGCATGTAGAAAAAAAGATATAACTGAAACAGGCAACCACAAACCTATGTAATTCAGTGACCAGAATATAAAAATCCCCTCAAAACTCACTTTAAATAACATTGAATTTTTAATAAATATATACTACATTAAGTACAGGACTTTAAAAATCAAGATAGGGAAATATATACTTTGATGGAAGTAAGTGTAAGGAATAGGTGAAGTTGCTAAGTTATGAAGGCAAAGCAAAATGTACAAAAGTCAAGGAAAAATGCATAATAAACACTTCCAATAGTCGCATAGCATGTGGCCCAAGTGAATGAAGAAGAATTTTCTATGAAATGGCATGGCCTAGAATACTTTACGTCACTGCTATTTTCTGTGTTCAGGTGTATTGTCTATTTTGTGTTGAGTTATTGTTACTTGGTAGGTCAAACTATTAATGGGCTGGGAAAGTCATATAAAAATCAAGGGGATTTCTGTGCTATAAATGTGCACAATCTCCCCTACTTCTTAACTGCATTTGAGTGGATTCTCTAATTATGTCATTAATACCAAAAGTAAATTGTGTTGCAGTGCTTTAATTTAAAGCAAAGCCAGCTTGGAGTCATACAAAAAATTAAGGTTATCTAAAAGTCCCAAGATATTGTTAATTTATTATCATTAGTTAGTCATTATGGGCTGAGCATATTTCATGGAAGGGGACAATTAAACTTTTGGCATCATTTTATGCATACTCCAAGAAGAAGTAACATCATGAAGCCCTTGTAGAATCTTAAATAATCAAGGATACCAGGAACTCACAGTAGCAAGGAGTTGGGAATATACTCCCTCTAAAATAAGCAGAATATGACTTAAGAATCAAGTCGCCTGTAACTAGAGGCCTCATCAAACATAGCAAGACTTCAAGACTAAAGGCGGAGAAAGCAAAAGCTAAGCGATACTGTCGTGTTGAAGAAAAAGGATACTGAGAACTTCAGGGAGATGCAGATTGCAAAAGTTGAAACCTGGAAGGGTAGGTCAAGACAGAGCTGACAGTGTGTTGTTTTTGTGCTTCATTGTTAGTCAGGTGGCTAAAGGAGCACCTTATTGATTGGAAATTAGCATGAAACTATTAGAATATACCTCAATTCCACCTCTATTTTTAGTAAATAATTTCCCTGGTTTATTTATTAATTCATCAGATATATTCAGTGTCCCTTTCTTGTGCCAAGTACAGTGCTAAGTACTAAGAATATAATGGTGAACATAAGAGGTAGTCTCTGCCCTCACAGATTTAGAGGGTGATACAGATATTAAGCAAATTATCACACAGCAGAATTAAAAACTGTGACAAATGCTATGAAGGAAAAGGAATGATGCTAAAAGAACATATAAGAAGGACACATGATTTAGTGGGAGGTATGGGATTGGATATTTGAGCTTACATTTAAATAATCGTCATAAAGCAGTGGGCCTGGGGAATCTGAGTGACTTTTCTGGTGCTCCCTGCAATGCCAACGGTAGCATAATATTTTATGTTTGAACTGAAGTTGAAACAACTTGGCCCTTTGATTTTATTTGCTTTAATAGGTCAAGGAAGACAACCCTTATCATGTGAAGACCATTACTATTTGAAAAGTGGATGGCATCCAGGCGCAATTCTAAAAACAGACACACAAATACATTAAAACACCTGCTACTGAATCATTTTACTTAAAACTTTATTTTTTTGTGCGCAATTATTTTGATATATTGTATGTCCACTAGGGGACAGTGCTGCCCTTTCTTGGAAAGGAGTTAGCTTCGGCAAGCCCAGAGCTTCCACATCAAACATTGGGGGCAGGGGAAGAAGGAATAATAGCTTTCTCTAGTTTGGAAATGAAAAGACAAACAATAGAGACTTTTAAGATAAAAGAAAATGGGATTGTATATCATTTCCAAGACCAGCTTTACAAAAAGATTTATTAACTGTTTGTTTTTAATCACTCTTAATAGAAAGGCTACATAGAAATACAAATCAACAATACCTGACTGAAGGAATTACTCTTAACTGTGTGCCACACTATAAATTTAATTTAAAATCTGTATTATTTTAAATCTATGTCTCTAAAAAATGTTTTGAAACTCATTTTTTCCTCAGAAGTATCTGTAAATATTGCATGTACTATGTTGTCTGACCACATAAAATGAATTTGTATAAATGGCTTACTAATTGTTAATATAATTTATCATTCTTATATCAAAAGCAGTAATAGTTAAGAACTAATTTTATTACACAGACTGACTTTATTTACATTAATGAAAAATAATACTATAGAAAACCTAGGCTGACTTTTATAAATTAAAAACAAGAAACAACTAAAAATTCTGCTCTGTGAACAATTAATAAATATAATACTTAGCTGTTCTTGCAGTGGCTTTAATTAGTCTTAATAATTATGCATGCATATAAGCAAAAATGTAATTTGGTAAATTCTATAAACACTTTTATTTTATTTTCCTGACATGTGCTGCTACATATATTTGTGTTTTAGCTGGTCAGTTTAACATGTGAAGTTCTAAAAATACTTCATTGGGTAAAAAAGTGAAAATATACCCTTCCTGCATTTCTTATTCAAGTCTTCTCACAGCATTTGGCATATAATTTGTTTGTGTTATTCTTCCTTTACCTATATTATTTTTATATATTAATAGTACTTGAGTATTTGCAAAAGAAATATAGGTAGAATTATTTTCAGAGTTGATTTTAATTTTTTTGTCATGAAAATTTAGAATACAATTTTTAGGTCATTGAAATTATTTGGTAAATAACAAACCTAAAAACCAAATTTTAGTTACTTTGAACAATAGCTTCTTGATTGTATATATTAGAAATGCCAGCAGCCACACTAATCAATGGGGCTAATACGTCCTTAGTTCGTTCCCTTAGATAAAATGTAAATTTTCTTTTTTTGTGATAGTTGTTAGAACTGACCTTGAAGAAGGCAATAGTTATTGTAGGTTCAATTCTGTAGTATTTCCATATGGGAAACGTTCAGTAAAAATACTTGCATAGATCTTTATGCAAAATGCTGCTTAAAATAAATTGAAAATAGGAATAGCGTATAAGTGCTTAAGTGATCACAATACTAGAAATAAGTACCATATGCTGGTGATAAAACATAGAAGGTTTATTACTGCCTTTCCACTGTGGCTTGGCTCTGTTTTTCCTTTCACATTGACCTTATGATTATAGCCAAGAAAGATCCAAACATATAATTTAAAATTACCTTCAGTTGATTTGATCAATAAAACGCATTTAACTGTGTAACACTGACATACTCTGGAATGTGTGGGATTCTCATGGCAAATTTTCTACTTCCATAAATTTCTATAGTGAGAAGTGTTATGAACCAGGATGATGTCTGCTTCTTGCTATTACACACATACATGCACTTCTAAAAATACTTTCAATTTTCTGGGGCTCCAAAGGGGCATCTAGCATTCTCTTCTCTGAAGTTAAAACATGTTCCATCTAGTAAAAGGCTAAATGAATATGTAGTAAGACAAAGTATATAAAAGATGAATTTGTCCGTCATATTTGCAAAGCTAAAAAAATAAAAAAGGAGGATGACTGAAATTGGATTTTCAATTCCTGGCTGTCTAGAAGGATGAAGTTTAAGGAAAAAAATAAAGTAGAAGGTAGCTTTTAGTTGTAGAGACTTAAAACAAGAGCCCAAGAGCAGTTGACGTAAGAAAAATTAGCTGCCATAAGAATGTGAATTGAAATAAAATTATGAAGCTCACTTATAATAGCCTTTCAAATAAGAATATGTCAGAAAAAAAAGAAAGGAGGACAAAGTTTATTTCCATACGACCCTTTCAAGGGCTTAGCAAGTTGTTCGCCCCTTCAGGAAAATGCACTCTATACTAATGCAACAGTAAATATTTCTTATACATTTTTTGTTTTGTTTTTAAGATTATAACCATCTTCACTACTTCTGTAAATCTCAGTTTCACATAAATATTTACTGGATGTCTTCACACCAGAAGACACTTTGTGATCAGGAGCAGAAATACTGAGTAAAATAAAGCTCATCAAAAAGTCAACTTGTCTGCTTTTAAGTCTGTCTGAACTGCAGTCGTTTACACTATCTCCAGATGAATGGTGTCTAGCCATTTTGCATATATTTTACTCATATTAACCAACAAGTGCCTAAGTTATTTTATGGTATAATATAGGTTTGTTATTCAAGTTTGGGGGCTTTGGAGCAGTGCAGGGCATTTACTTTTGTATTCAAGCAGTATGTAAAGAATGTGTCATGTCGTACGTAAATCCATGGTAAACTAGGGCCTTGAGAAAGTCCAATACAAAAAATTTTTACTTATAGTAGACTTGCTCATAACAAAAAATAGGAATTTAAAATTCTTTGACCCTATTTAAATGAAACTCTTATGTTTCTTGTGATATTTTTTCTTGTGTAATCTTTTAAATTATACCCAAAGAAAGGTCCTTTTTATTTTTGTTCAGGCTTGAATCGCCTGCTAAAGTTGAACTGGTTACACTTAGTTATGTAACTAATGTAACGTAAGTTCTTCTAGAATATCTTATCAATAGTTATGAATTAAATCTATTGCCATTACTCGATGTGCCTAACTCTTGTCCCTAATACCTTATCTTGCAATGCTCATGGGCTCAACACTGATATCCTGAGCTCTGCTCTTTCACGTTTGTGTGAGCTTGCTGATTGTTCACATCTGGTATTGCTAGTAGATTGATCTTAGGGCATTTCACTCTTCAAATCTCAGTTTGTTCTTTCCTTTCTTTAATAGTCTCTGTTTTTCTTGACTGTTGCCCTAGAGTTATTTTATTTCTCCTTCAATGTTTAGTAAGCATTTCTTGTAGGTTATTCAGAATTTTTAATTATAGTTCAGCCGTCCTTATTCTTTATAAAACTTTCAAATCTTTGAGTAAGTGCTTAAAAGTAGTTAAAATGATGTGATTAGGTAAACTCTCAGAAATGCATAGAATTCTTATAAATATTATACTTTCTGGGCATTTTCAAAAATGCAATATAAGTACACATGTTTGGCATTACATGTAGAAATTCTAAGTTTAGCTACAAGAGAGCTAAGTAAAAGCATGCTCAGAAATGCAATTCCTATACCCTGTCGCTATGCTCCCGATGCCTGTCCTTATCAACATTCATAAATTAACAATTGTGATTTTCACACAATTTCAGGTGTGACTAGAGTAATTTTTACGCTGTGAATTTTCAATGAGTTTTCTCTGGAAAAATTATGCTAGCTACACCTTGGGGGAAATATTCTTAAAATTTTTTTACAGAGCAATGATGACTTCATTTTCCCAAGTTGCTCACACTTAAAACTTTAATGTCATTCTTAACTCTTTTCATTGGTTATTCTCTCCTTCAGTCACTAAATCCTGTAAATTCTTCCTTGAAAAATGACCTTGGTCTCCAATTGAAATCATCATGTAGTCATATCCAAATTCCTAGACAACATGCTCCTCCCTCCTTGGTTGGACACTCAACACCTTCCACAATCTGGCTCACATAGATTTTCCAGACTAAGCTCCATTGGCATCCTGTTTGAATTGTTTACACCATTTCTCTGGTCTGCTTGTTCTCATCAGATACATTTCCAAAGCTGTATCCTTTCCTGCCTACAATCTCTGTCCCATTTCCCTTCTTTTCAAAGACCTCTGGAAATAATTGCCCAATAACCTGACTCACAAACATCTCGTCATTGGCCACCTTGTTATTATTTATTTATCTTTGTATGCATAAAATCTGCCTCTTCAGCTAAGTTACAGGAGTGAAATAGATTTATCCCATTTCTGTATCCTCAATTTATAGATCAATATCTTTTATTTAGTAAATATTCACATTGATTACTTTAACTCTTCTCTCCAAGGTGCCTAAATAATGATTACATATTCATTATTATGTCATCATGTCTCAGTGAAATGTTATTAAATTTTCATGGCTATTGCTGTTATTATAGCAATATTATTTTCCTCCGTGGAACATTGCCATCACCTGGCCCTTTGAATGTAAGGACAATAATAACACAAATTTAATTAAAAAATGTTATGTACTCCCTAACCAAGTGGATTCCCTTTTCATCAATAAGACAAAAGCTCTATTGAATGTGTTATTGCACTGATAAAGTAATTTTGAAATTAGATTATGATGCAAATGAGTTGGCTAGGTTTTATTTTTATTCTTAGTAGGAGGATGAGACCAGATTTGTGATTTTGATGGACTTCTAATTAAAATGGACTATTTCTGACTTGTATATGTATGCTCTAAAAAAATACAAGCTGACCATTAATAAGCTCAATGTTGACTATGGTGTTCCGTGTGGTGGAACACTCATGTATTTAATGTCACAGATGAAGTAGGAAAAAAAGTGTTGAAATTTACATATTTTACAAATAGTGGCAGCAGTCATTCTTACTGATACTACAAAATTCATCTGCCGTTTTGGATTAGATATTTTTAATGAAGAGCAACACAAAGAAGGAAGGAGTCAGTCAAATGAATATAAAAACAAGAGTACAGAAAGATATTTCTCTCAGAATTGTGTTTGGTTTAAAGAAACACAATGTATTTATTTTATATGTTGTATCAGTTTTGCCATTTTTCTTCAAGGACAGAAATATTATATGTAAGTTGAAAACTGAAGACGTTATACTTTCCATAGCCTCTCTACAATAATTCTTTTAAAACAGAGAAAGTTATTATCAAACCAAAGTAGATTTACCAAAAAGTCATTTTCAACAATCTACCAGGTCAGAGTATCCAAACAGCTTTTGTTTTTACTTCTATTTTATTTTAAATTGTTTATTGGAATTTTTGTACATAATTTTAAAAAGAAGGAATTGTAGCATTTTATTTTAAAGATTCACATGATAATATTTAAATTATCAAGTTTATCAAGTATATGACACAAGACGATAACTTCAACTATTTTTTAAGACTGCCAGATAGTCTTCGAATTTGGCCTTCTTCTTTATAGTCATAAATAAGTTGCATGCATGCAAAACATAATATTAGGCTATAACAACAAATAAAATATGATTTTTCTAGAGCTATATATGTGTAGATGAAAATATCTCATGGCTTCTACATGTCAGTTTAGCACATTTGTTTTGGGAAATTTTTTATAAATTGCTTTAGATTGGATTAAATTACATAATAACACACATGTGAGAAAAAATACTTCATAAAATATATTGAGTAGGTGCAAATTATGTACCAGGTTTCAGACCTTAAGTATTTTTATAATAATATCATAATATCACACTTTTGAACACATCATACCAATAATCTTGTGCATTACTAAATTATTCAAGTAGGTACAGATTTAAACATAAACAAGCATGAATTCATAGTTTATAAAAAATTACATTTTAAAGCACACTTTGTGTACTAAATTGATATAATGAATACAAAAATCTTCCAAGTTATATGCCATGTGGGTATAATTATCAGTTAGAATAAAATTGTGAGAAAAACAGAAAACACAAAAAGAAAGACATATAAAGATTTCACACAAATGCCTAAATATTCCTTGGTTTACATGACTGGCCGGCAGTGAAGTTTATATTTGAGACTCAACTCCTTGAGGACAAGCCCTTGTCTTAAGAATCTTTTAAACTTGAGGGCGGAATGCAACACCTAGCCTAGAGCACATTTGTTGAATTCAGTTGAACTCACAGCAGCAGGATTTGCAATAGTTGGTGAATCACGTGAAACAGAAATACATGACCCATTTCTTCAAGTAAAAGAGCTAGAAATGCCAGTTCTACTCTTTTTGGGGCCATCTTAACAAACATGGGATAAATTTGATTAGTTACATTAATTCCATCTGATATTCCTATGCATATATTAGGAAAAATTGTTTTCATTTTATCTAAAATACAGATTTGGGGATTGCAAGAATTGCTTTTTATTTATTTTATATCAACCCACATGCCTAGTAGACCGAGCATCACACATAGTAGCAATTAAATAAATGTCTGTTAAACTGGCATTTTATCAAATCCTCTGAACACAGATCAAAAACATTTTCTGGAACATGATTTTCATATTTTTAACAAAGAATTATATAGAAACATACATATATAAGTATAACTATATGCACGTACACATTCTTTTATATGTATGTGTGTATATATATATGTAGATGCTGTAAATAGACGTGAAAACATGTTTCAGAATTAATGTCATTCTTCCAATTTTGGGAGTTAACTTTTAGTTTGAAACATAAATTGAAATTCATTACATATTTTATGTGTTTTCCATAAAAATTGCCATTATAATTTTTATTTATTTAAATATAATTTTGAAAAAGGAAAGGCTGGGAATTGAAGTAAAAAGAAACCCATTTCATGGTGCCACATCAAGTGTCCTTCCAATCATGTGTTTTTCTGTAAATATATTGAGTGTGGAAAGGAACTCTAAATAGATCCCTTGAAAGCTTTTCATATTTAGCAAGTGTATAGTAAATACAATAGATTTTTAACTGTTACTTGACTCTTCAAGGCTGGACTTGGGCCTGTCCTATTTGATTTGTTCTTTTTTTCATTATCTGGAGAGAAAGTAGGGAAATATTTATCAAATATGCAAATGATTTAAGCTAACTGAGTTAGGCTATATTTTAGGGGGCAAAAGGAGCAAAATTCAAAAAATTGCCTTAATAAATCATCTCACAAAAATTATATGGAGCACAATGGAAACTAGTGTACAAAAAGGAATTATAAAGGTTAAATGCTCTTCTACATCTCCCATCCCCCCTTCACCCAAGTTGGCTCTGGGCCTCATTATACTGCGGGGTAGTTACTCTCAGCATTTCTCCCCTATTGACTCATTATTGCCAGGTATATTAGTTTTCTATGGTGGTCCTAAAAAATTGCCTCAATCTTAGTGGCTTAAAACAATACAAATTTATTATCTCACAGTTTTGTGTTTCGGAAGTCTAGGCATAGCACAGCTCAACTGGGTCCCCTGCTGAAATCAAGGAGTTAGCTGGGCTGGGCTCTTATCTGGAAGTTCTGGAGAAGATTCTACTCCCAAGTTCATTCAGGTCATTGGAAGAATTCAGTCCCTTGTTGTTGTAGCACCAAGGTCCCCGATTTTTTTGACATGTGTCTCCTTTCATCTCAAGCCAACAAAAGTACAGTACATGTAATCCTTTGCTTGAATTTCTGCTGCTATTTCTGCTACCAGTTGAAGAAAGATCTCTATTTCTCAGGGATAATATGATTAGATTAGGCCCACTCAAATAATACAGGATAACATCCCTATTGTAAGGTCATTTTTATTAATGACCTTATTATATTCCTATGTAACCTAACAAATTCACAGGAATAACATCAGGGGTTGAAGTTTATGGGGACCAAATTCTGCCTACCACACTAGATCTAATTGCTGCTCTTAAGGCTTCATCTTTACTGACCTCTCTGCAGCATTTGACACTAAATTATTCATTCATTGAAGCTCTACTTCATTGGATTAAAAAATCTTCTTATTCATTTATTTTTATTTTAGTGGTATCAACACTTTTCATAAACCTTATCCTCTTAGCAGATTTTTAACTGTATAATACAGTATTGTTAACTGTAGACACAGTCTTGTACGACAGAGCTCTAGAACTTTCTCATCTTGCATAACTGAGACTTCATGCCTGTTGATTAGCAACTCATTTCTCCCTCCCTGCAGCCCCTGGCAACCACCATTCTCCTTTCTGCTTTTATGAATTTCACTATTTACATACCTCACATAAGTGGAATCACACATAAGCATCAATAATAATAAGACTAATACTAACAATGAATGAATGAATGACTAGGATATTATTAATGCATGTTTTGAAAGAGAGTCCAATAACAAAAATATTAATATCATAATGGGTGAAAATATGCTTACTGAGTAATAATGTTTAGAAAATCATATTTGATGATAAAAAGAAAAAAATGTCATTTTATGTTGTTTCTCCTATTGGATCCACCTCACTTTTTTGCCACCATTTACAATCTCTTCTTCGTTCACATTTTAAATATTGGAATTTCCCATCCTCACTAAGTTTCTTTTTACCTTTCACTTACTAGAAAGATTTTACCTGTGTTCAAAATTTCAACACTACCTGTATTTATGATCCCTAAATCTATCTCATTCAATTTAATAAGAATGTATTGAGAATTTGTTTTTTTCTGCCAGAGTAAATGTTCAGAAGGGCAAGGATCACAATGATACTGTTCACTGGGCTTTCCCAGCATCTAGCCTGTGTGCAGCATGGCCTATATCTTTTATAATATTTGTTAAATGAATAAATAAGCCAGAAGATTGAATAAAGGGATAAATATATAAACATAAAATTATAATATGGGGAATGATACAATTAAAGGTGCTAGAAATCTTGCACAGAAAGTGAACATTTAAAACAATCTAGGATTTCAAGGAGGATTCCTGGAGAGGATGATGCCCGGATTGGGTCTTGAACACAAATTCCAAACTAGAATTTTTTTCTGACTCTAAACAAAAGTCTGAGCATTAATCACAGATGAAAGTCAAATTCATATTTCTGTAGAACTATTTCTTTTCCCTATCTTCTCTATCTTAGAGAAAGATATTTCATCAGTCCAGTCCCCTGAGCCAGAACCTGAAGATTCAACCTTGTCTCTCTTCCTCCCTTAATTCTACTTCCACGCTAAACTTCAAATTGGTTCTGCAAATTCTCTTCAATTTCTTTTGAATCCTTCCCTTGATTTTGCTATTACCCTTGACTGCAGTAATAGCCAACAGATCTGTAGATCTCTATTATCACACCCCCGGAATCCATTCTCAACTCTGCTACTCCTGTAATCTTTTTAAAGTGTAAATATTGCCATATGGCACCCCTGACTTATAATATAAACATTTAAGTTCACCCTCATCCTACATTATCAAATCCAAACTTCTTCACACAAGGGCCAGTCATAACGTGGTGCCAGTCTGCCTTGTCATCCTTATGCTGGCCAGAGAACGTTAGAGCCCACCCATACCAACTCCCTTTCAAGTTGCCGATATGCCAAGTATTGCACATGTGGCTGTGGTACATGCTGGTCCCCCCACTTTAAATGCTCAAATCATTGCCTATCCTTGTCTGGGATCTCACATTCACCCTTCAAGTCTCTTAATAAGCTTTGCCTTCTCTGTGAAGCCTTTTTGTACACCCCCACATCCCTCTCAGCTAATTCTAGTTGGATACATCTCTTCTTTGTACCTGGACGTTACAATTACCCACATTTTTGGAATTTTTAAAATTACTAATCTGTGTCCTTCTGCATAGGCAATGAGCTCCATGAGGGCAGAGGCTATACTTTTATCATTATATCCCTGTACGTTCTGTATGTTTCACCAAAATATTATTAAATATGTTACTATTTCACTATTGGCACTATTTTAAACATTTTTAAAATATTAATTTGTTTTGTTCTCAAACACAACTGGGTGATATTATTCTCATTTTGCAGAGAAGGAAACTGAGGTACAGAGAGGTTAACTCAGTCAAGGTTGTGTACTTGGTAAGTGGCAGTGCACAGACTAGCCCTAGGCAGTCTGGCTCTTGTGTCCCTGTCCTTAATCTCTGTGTTTGATGACCTCTTCTGGGAAACTTGACTTGCAAGTTTCCTCAGCTATAATGTGAGCACTTTGTAAACAGTGTCAAGTTCTTTGCACCATCTGCCTTCTCCCTCTACACACACACACACACCCACAGCACTTGCGGCCAACCAACACTACTTAAAAAACTTTGTTAATTAAACATAACCATGTTCAAAAAATGGAGTTGTGTTTCTTTCAGTAGTCTTCTGGACCTAAAATTTCCAGCAAGTCAATTTAGCATTTATTTTATTTTTAAGTGTCACTCAAAATATTCCTTAAGCCACATCCACTTCCTAACATTTTGGGTCTTTTTTTTTTTTTTCATGTTTTGACTGATTTTTCCTGGTACTTACTTATTTTACCATAAATTATTAAAAAAAAAAAAAGAACAAAGATGTTCAAAACAAGTTTCCTGCCCTTTTATCCATTGTTTTACCCGTGACTCAAGAACTGAAGCTTAAGCAATATACGTAATCTTTACTGTGACTGGAAAGGACCGGCTTGAGTTACCTGCTCAGACCAGTGAAATGTGTCACTGGAACTATTTTTCCAAGAATAGGAAAAGGATCCTAATGTGTAAATATTCATTATATAGCTTTGAGGAGGGAACTACTGGAAAATATTTGTAGCTTTTTTTTTCCCCAGAGGGGTGTGAGAATCCTAGTATGAAGGGGACCTTCCTGTAGCCAGAGGCCGTGACTCCCTGTTTGGACTGACTCTGCAACATTAGCTTCGAGTTAATGGGAACTGTCAGCTACAGTGCACCAAGCTGTCATGTTTATAGTGTACGCGTTAAAGCCAAAATGATGAAATTTAATTTCTCCTTGATATGCCACAATGCCCACCTCTAAAACTATCAGAAATTATAGAAGGATTCAACATCCAAGGTAACAGTTTCAAAGAAAAAGGAAAATGACTAGGGTCTTGTTATAGCTGCTGGTGATTCTATTATTATTCCACTGTGTTCTTTTTAGAAGCATCATGGGAGTACACCAATGTTTAAATATGTGGTTGTACAATGACACAGGTAAGTTTTTTTGTTTGTCTGTTTTTTAATAAAAAAGGAAGAAAGGGGAAAAGTCAAAAGAATAACATGTAACAGGTTGATGGCTAGCAAAGTAAACACTCGTTGTTGAGTTTTTAAAAAGATACCTTGGCTTTTGTCTGGCAAAGGGGAAACATTTCAGCGGTCATTCCCAGGGGTTTTTCTCATAAATGTTGTATTTTAAGCAGATATAGTACAAGCTTCTAGCAGCACTGACCTTGTGTAATGTGAGAACACATACAATGGTGTGCATGTTTTTGAAAATGTGCTTCAGATTGAAAATAAATTTCATTTATTAATTTCACTTGTTTTTCACATTTTAGCTAGGGTAACCGCTAATAAATTACCCACTAAGTATAGTGAGTGTAGCTTTTGCTTTGAATAACAAATTTGTTAGATTTTGGATTTTTCAAGATTTACGTAGTTGGTTTGAATGAGGAGCTACAGGATTTTTGTATGGTGGTTAAATGGGAAAGAGTGTAGATTCAAGTCCCTAGTACTGCTAATTTTTGGGGGGTCTACTTCAGACATTTGTTGACAATGACAATGAGAGATATGTTAGAAATAAAGCTTATTAAATAAGGACTGAAAATGTTTCTTATATACGCTTTTCCTTTATAATATCTATATTTTATAACATATCTCTTTTATTCAAGCAGTAAGCAAAAATTATAAATGTTAATTGATTCATGTTGAGTCTTTTGGATTTCATAGATTCCGGAAACTTATGTACAGGAAATATTAAAGTTTTCCAGTGCCTTATGTGGATCAATAATAAATCAGACATAATGAAGATTTCAGGTTTCTTATCAGGTTATTAATATGAAATTAAAATAAATTTCATATTAATGACTATGTGTGATAGAACCAAACTAAAGGGAGATGATAACAGATTCTAAAAGTATACAGTTTGATTTTGTGATCAGTTTTTTCTGTTGCTTATCCAATATTAAATTTAAAATAGTTGAGCTACTGGTCATTCTCACATCCTGATTCACTTTTACTCTTGGAAAATCATCTAGTTCTTTGTTTTGTTCATTCCCAATAGTATTTTAGTTGCTTTAGGGAGTGGAAAAGGGGTTACTGAGTTGGTTTATTGGTTAGTTTGGGGACATTTGATGTATATTGTTGTAGTTCTGTGTTGTGCATGTGAATATTGAGTGGATTGGTTGGTTGGTTTGGGGCCATATAATATGAACTGAAATGGCTTTCTATTGTATGTAGGATATTGAGTGGGTTGTTTGATTGATTTGAGGATATGATGTAGATTGGGGTAACTTTGGAGCAGAGGTTTGAAAAACAATTTGGTAAGATCATTTTTAGTAGACTGAGTGAGACCTTTGTTCCAGCTCAGTATAACTTCAGGCGAGACATAAAATCTCTTAATAGTAATGAACTAAAGATACTGTAGCTTCAAATGGTAATAAACCCCTTTGATTTGTAAAGTAAGGTATAAAAGCATAAAATAAGATAATTGAAAATGTTTCAACAATTTGAATAACTTAATTATTTTTTACTTAATTGGGTTTCTATTTGAAGACATTGAAGAAATTGTTCTCTTTGAGCATTTTTAGATGGCTCGTAGTTGTGAAATAGCCAAAATCATGACAGCCTTTATAATTTACATTATGCAAAGCTTAAGGTCAGGCACCCTTTTCTGGGTGTGTGATTGCTGAGTGTGCAAACTTCCTCTCTGTCCTACCTCTCCAGACTCATTAAAGACCAGCTCTTAAGAGCCAAAAGGGCCATAGGCTACAGCTGTTGCTTCTATTTAGGAAGACAGCAACACACCTGGAACCACAAGAAAGCTCATATGGCCATTTCCCTTTCAGATAGGCAACTGAGAAGAGCTGTTATATAAAGTGTTCAGTTATGCAAAGTCATTTCATTCTTAAGCTGTTTATGTACAGAAACACTGCCAACATTATGAATTTAGCTTACTATGTTTTCAACCAAGAAATCAAGCAATGAACATATTTGCATGTTCTGAAAGTAAGTAATTTTGATGTAGTTGATACCTAAAAGGAAGTTCTCCCCCAAATCTCCTTCACCCCTGGATTCACATCAGGATAGAGACAATATTTATTGAACCAGTTCTTGCATCTTTCTTCTTAGGGCCAGCCTCTTTCGTTTGGGAGATGTCTGGTCATGAGGTAAGGTGTTTTTTTAATGAGAAAGTAAGTGGCCTGATCTTGGTGGTTGTGGTACTTGTTGCACATAAGCCTTCAATAATTAGTATTTGGCAGAATCATAGTCTTGGTTTTTTGAAAACGTTACATTAGCCAACTGAGTTAATCAGGCATTACACAGCATTTCCATGTCATAAATAGCAATCCATTGGCAATGATAGTGGTGCATGATTGTGCAATGCTCCCGATGTTAACCCTATCACGCCTGTCCTATGGGGCAGTTTAATAAAGCACCTGGGATAGCTGCTGCCCAAGACAAATAATCATAAGTAGTAACAATTAATTATAAGTACCAGGGTCATACAATTATGGTTATATGTTTTCATTAAAATCCATGTGATTATTTATTTTAAAAACAAGTACAGAGATTCTGTTAATATAGGCGATGTTTTAACATCCAAAAACAATTGTTTGGAATTTGAAGACTCTGCAAAGTCTAAAACAACGGAGTGTTAAGTCCATTCTAACTGGGATATGGACCAGGATAAACCATATTGTGACCATATTTTCTATCCACATAAACATTGTGTAGATATAGCTATACTGGCTGTAAATATAGTGCAAGTTATATCTGTATCTGGGCAACTAACTTCTTCTTATAGGATATGTTTAGAAAGCTGCATAAATAACCTCACCTCTGCCTCTTGATTGTGTTGTATATCTGTGTATAAGAGTCCTTACATTTTTTATAATTGAATTTAGCAGACAAAATTGATTCCTCCCTCTTCCCTACATTAGGACAATTGTTCTGGTTTTGTTACTGAGGGATCCATCTAAGAGCCTAAGAATGTAAAAAGAGGGTAAAGAGCCATGAAGTTGGATACTGAAGAATAAGCCTCTGTAGAAAGAACATTGATCTTGTTATCTAAAGACTTGGGTTCAAGTCACTCCTTACTAGTTGCCACCTCTGAAAAGTCACTAAAGCATACCTATTTTTGGTTACTTCATGTCTAAAGGGATGATAATACATAGAGTGATTGTAAAGTGACCAATTTATGTTTCAGATGAGAAATTTTCCAACCCTATAATTTTTAATGTTAACCCTATCATGCCTGTCCTATGGGGCAGTTAAATAAAGCACCTAGCATAGCAGCTACTTAAAAAAAAAAAAAAGATAAATGATTACAATCTTTGTCCACAGAGACTATCTATCTAACATCTATCTGTCTATCTATCTATCTATCTGCTATGGTTCGAATGTTTCCATTACCCTAAAATTCATATGTTGAAACCTAATTACCAAGCGATGGTATTAGGAGGTCGGGCCTTTGCAAAGTGATTAGGTCATGAGGCCCTCATGAATGAAATTAATGCTTTTATACAAGAGGCCCCAGAGAGCTGCCTTGCCCCTTTCATCATGTGGGCTTACAAAAAAAAGGTGCCTTCTATGAATAAGAAAGTGGATTCTCACCAGACACTGAATTTACTGACACCTTAGTCTTGGACTTCTCAGCATCCAGAACTATAAGAAATAAATTTCTGTTGTTTATAAGCTACCCAATTTATGGTATTTTGTTATGGCAGCCTAAATGGGCTAAGATACTGTCCATCTACCATTTGCCAATATGTCTATCTACCCATCCATCCATGTGTATGTGTATGTGTGTGACATAAACCCAGTAGTATACTTCCCTGATGTTTAATATTGAATGTCAAGTTCAGATATAAGCAAATTCCTTGACAGTATGGCTTTCAGTTGCATCAAGACACTATCTTAAATACATGATCCCTTTGATTAGGATGTGCCGCTTTTGGAATATTATGTAATATCGCTTGGCTGATGACAACTTCCTCTGTGGCAAATACCACACTAAATACAACATTAAATCTGCATCTCCTTTACCTTTCTTCTTAATAACAAAAATTACCCCTGAAAAGATACTTTCAAGGAATATCAGTTTCTAACACTAAACTTTTGAGATATATACCTTAATATAAGGGCCCATCCTTTGTTATTTATCAGTTTTATTAATGAATGATAATATAGCAGTTTAAAAGAGTCCTAAATTATACTGTAGTGTTATACCCTCATATATTAATATTTACGTATGATATATATTCATCCTTAGCTAAAAAACTCTCCTATTATGTTGGAAACATTTCCTACACTAACAAAATAACAAACACACAAACACACATACACAGAAACACACACTCTTCTTCCTCAAATAGACAACCCATTGTTTTGTAAACAAAGTGACAATAGGTGCTACCAGGACAAGCTGACTACACAACACACTTGTTGCTCCATGTGGCTCTGCCACTTGTTCTGACATCATCTCTTAAATCTTGAAAATAAATCTGATATCAACACTGTATCCATTGTAGATCTTCTGTAGTAACTGGAGAGTGCAGGGAAACAAATTATACATCAAGGCCTTTTGCTGTGCTGTTTGGATGAGAACAAAAAAGGAACATACAGACCCATAATTTTAAGCATAGTCTCTTTCCCCTAGCTCTTTCACAAAAAGACAGCAGAATTTGTTCCTGTGTAACAAATGTGTTTCTCATGTTTTGAAAATATTTATTGAGGATTTTTACATCCCAGTTTTTCTTCCAAGAATGTTGAATCACGATTGCTTTAATAGGACAAAAAGCAAGCTGACAGCCCACATACAACCTGTTATCAAGACAGTCTTGAAAATATGTTCTATTTCTAAATAGTCAAGAAACTTGTGGTTTTTTTTAAATTTCTTTACTATAAAGTTTTCTCCAATTGAATTGCCCTATTCAATACAGTGCATACTTAATAACAACCACTTTCCCTTCAAGAGAGACTACAAGGGAAGTGCCTGTTTATTTAGCTGATCACTTAGTTCTTTGTTGCCTGGCATAGGGTTCCATTGTACAGGAAAGACACAGAAGCAGCACCCCCATCCCAAATGATTTGTGCAGTGTTTTTAAAAACTTAGTGCTATGGAGCCATTTTCTGCTTTGAATTTTTTGCTTTGTAGCCTGTTACATTATGCCTTAAGCTTACATTGCTTCCTAAAACTGAAGTTGGAATGAAAAATAAAGGAGATAACAGCATAAATTTTAGAAGGTTTCTTTACTGCTATTCTGTTTTAGGTTAAAAGTAGCCACTGTTGGTGACTGTTTTTCTTTGCAGGTGACATGGACAAATTAAACAGATTTCTTCAGTTGCAAACTCTATGATGCCAGGGACAATTTGATCATCACACTTCCTCACTCTGCCCTATAGTGACAGCATTAGTTGTATAGAATTGGCACTTAATGCACCTATACTAGAGCTTTTGTGAGGCAAACTGAGTCTAGCCTTCAGGAAACAAAATGTTGGCCAAGAGTTTAAGGTGTTCTCAGGCAGTTGCCTGATTATGTGCTTAGTTTGATAGCTTTGAAAACTTGTTTTGAATAAGAAAATTGTGTTTCCTTGAAGTGATCCCCAATTCCTTATTTTTCTTATTTTCAGCAACTCCCACTTATTTTTATATGTCATTTGTCCCTCCTTTTTATTGATATATTGAAAAACGTGAAAAAATAAGTTAATATGAAGGAATTATTGATTTAATGTTTTCCTTTCTCAGTGAGATTTACATTTTAATGGAAAAAGATATAGAAATGAGTAACACAAAGAATGTCTTTTTTTTTTTTTTTTTTTTTTTGAAACAGAGTCTCACTTTGTTGCCCTGGCTAGAGTGAGTGCCGTGGCATCAGCCTAGCTCACAGCAACCTCAAACTCCTGGGCTCAAGCAATCCTCCTGCCTCAGCCTCCCGAGTAGCTGGGACTA
>CAUYSK010076997.1:0-13044 GCA_963575035.1 Avahi laniger | reverse complement strand
AGTACAATGAGCAGGTGACAAATAGGAGTTAAGACAACAGAGAAGGGTAATTACTTAAAGCTAACCCCAAAGCTCAAATATGTGCTTATAGACTTAATGTAACTTAGACTATCAAATGTCAAAGAGTTCTGGGAGTCAGGGCTCATTGTCCAGCTAAATATGGCATATATGGTAACATGGAATGGAATGCAGTATATTGCGGCATATGATTGCCGGGCTCAGGAACCAGACTTCCCGGGTTTGAAATCCATCTCCACCACCAGCTAACTGCGATTTGGGGAAAGTTATTCAATTATTTAATTTTTCTTTGATTCAGTTTCCTCAGTGTTACAGCCGAATCGAGTTCTTGCAAAACTCCTATGTGGAAGTCCTAACCTCTAGCGCTTCACGATGTGACTGTGTTTGGAGATAGAACCTTTAAAGAGGTGATTCAGTTAAAACAAGGTCTTCACCAACAGTAAACAGAGACAACCTCAAAAAAAAAAAAAAATGAGACCATGAGGGTGGGCCTTAATCCAATGTCACTGGTGTCCTTATAAGAAAAGAGAATTTGGACACAAAAAGAGACACGAGGGATGTGAGGCCCAGGACAAAGAGCCCATGAAGAGGCAGAAGAGGGCGACCACTTGCAAGTCATGAGGATGGGCCTCAGAAGAAACCAAACCTGCCAACACCTCCACCTTGGACTTCCAGGCCCCAGAATCATGAGAAAATAAATTTCTATTGTCTAAGCCACCCAGTCTGGTATTTTGTTATAGCAGTCCCAGCAAATTACTATGTTCATCTATAAAATGAGGGTTAAAAATAGTGCCTACCTCGAAGGGTTGTTGTGATAGGTTTAAATGAGATATTCCATGTAAGACACTCGTTACTTTGCCTGGGGCATAGTTAACACTCAACAAATGTTAGAATTACAGAAGATGCATCTGAAAGTTCTGCCATATTGTGAGAAGGGTGGAAGGTAGTATAGGGAAAGAGTCTCCAAAATGCATAGGTGATAGCTTAAGTGACAACTATCGTATATTAAGTACAGATTCTGTTTAGGATTATATTTGGCTGCAGACAACAGAAAAAGAATACAAGACTTAAATAAGATGAAAACTATTTATCTCTCTCCCGCCAACATTTGGAGACAGACTAGGGCAGTTATGGTACTCCACGATGTTAGGGACTTGAACTCTATTTTGTTAAATTGCCTTGTGTAGATTTCACCCAATTTGTCCAAGATGGTGGTGAGAGCCCCCGCCATGTGTCCCAGTTCTATCTAGGATGAAGGACAAAAGGATGCAGAAGGTGCAACCTTCATTTTAAAGATGCTTCCAGGAAATTACACGTACCTCTTCCACTTGCTTTTCTTTGGCCATAACTTAGTCCCATGGCTGCACTTAGCTGCCAGGGAAACAGAAATATAATCCATGCTCCAGGCAGCTACAAACCCAGCTAGAAATCTAAGACTGTATTATTGAGGACAAAAGGGAAAAGAGATGTTTGGTAACAATAATTGGTCTCTGTCACAATGTGCAATACGTATACGGAGATTTTTGAAATAGGGGTCATTATTATGTTATTTTTTTTCCCAGGATGGAAACCGAGGTTTGGTTTCTTCCTCAAGGGACAGATCGCTAGGAGGTAGCCAGGATTTGAACTGACCCTCAGTTTCTCTTGAATCCTAAAATCTCTCATCTTAACAAGTAAGATTGATGATTTTCACACAATCCAGGATCCTCCTCCTCCAGGTGACAGTGACAAACTACCTCAAATGCCCACGGACATCTGATGGAAGACATCACCTTAGATTGCAATCGCTGAGGCCAGACACATGAAGAAGAATGTTTTGTGTCTTGCCACAATGGCGTGTGGAACCAGGTCTTGGAGAAAAGTATAACGCCATCTTGCCATCCCTGGGAGCTGCTCAGGGACAGGCCAGAGAGAACAGTCTGGAATGTGTTTGGAGGACTGTTCCACCTGAAAGTTAGGCCTCTATCAAATTTGTAATGAGAAAGAAAGGGGCTTATCTACATGAAGAAACAAAAATAATGATTGCTGCATCTGGTTAGCTTAAAGGTTTCCAGGGAAAAAGAAGTCTGACAGAAAAGTTGAAGGAGTAAATTTTAGACTACAGTAGAAAAAAAAAAGCTTTCACCAAAATGTCAGGGGAAAAAGAAGTGCTGGGAAGAGAGGCGTTAATAAGTGAGCAGGGGATAGAGTTGGCAGCAGTGCTTAGACGGGGAGCTGCTGGGCTACTTTTTAAAAAATGTTCATTTCTTTCTCTTTTTATTCAGCTCATTTATAAGTGTCCATTGTAGAACATCCAATATTTTACAGGCAAATAGGATAAATAGAAAACATTAAAGGCGTCTCACTCCGATGAACGAGGCTGGATCTGCCGCTAGAGGAAGCCGGGGAGACAGTGCAGGGTGTTGGAGAGAAAGAAAATGTTCCCAAGGAGAAAAGCCACTCATTTCCAAACCGACAAGTGATGTTTGGACCTAAGTGGGGCGGGGTGCAGAGAGTATGGATCCAAACACCAATGAGGTAGAAAGATGAGAGAGAAATACCTAACGCATACCCCAAAGCTAAAACCTTTGCCAGATCTTTGTTTTAAGGAGGTCTTTATAATGGCTCTGACTGGCATTTTCTTTCTCTGGTCCAGAGGAGAGAAGAATGCCAGGACTCATCAACTGATGTTGCTCAAATGCAATAAATCCTTCCAGTGGCCGTGTGTGCGGGTGAAGTAGTTGCCCTGACGTAGTGCGCAGGGTATAGCGCAGTGGCTGCCCCTCCAGTGAATTCTCTGGCTGCTTCCTGGTACTTGAACACCTCCCTGTGCCCGCCCACCTTGGGGTTAAGGTATTGTTCGGCCAAAGCGCTTGTTGAAAGGCAAGTGTTCCCTGCTAGGGTAACCCATTAGCACTGCAGGTCCTTTAGCACAGATGTGTTTCTTAGATTACAGCACTAGAAAAGCCTGGAAGTTGGGCAGAGCTGGGCTGATATGGACAAGAGGAAGTAACAGGAAAGGAGAAGGGGAGGGGGTTTGACCAGCACTGAACCCTTGAGATGGGAGGGGGTGGAGGGGGATGGGATCAGAGTTATACATGGGAAGGTGCGGGCGACCTAAACGGTTGTAACTTCTCCCTTGCAAGTTCTACCAGGGTCAGACCTGTTCTTACCTAAGGGCTCTTGTTCTTCCTCAAGCCCACTTGTGAATTCACCTTTGAGTATACGTTTCACTCTCTTTTAATTATTGAAACAATAAAATAGTAGCACAATCATTAACCATTGGTTCTTGGGAGGGAGAGGATAATCAAACTCCTCTGAGAATCTGATAAAAGCTGTGCTCTCACTTCTCAAAAAAATAAACATATGCACAGCCACAGAAAATATTATCTATATTTTCACTTGTTTTATGGACACCGTGGGAGTCCATCTCCGCATCCCATAATAGGCCTCTGCCTTTTGGTTAAAATCTTCTGATTTATTCTTTAACATCCCTGACACAGAGATTTCATTGTTTGTGCATTTCTTCTAAGCCTCCTTCCATATGCACACATAATTGTTATAGTGCAATCATAATCCACATATGATTTATGTATTCTACTTTATAAAAATCTAACATTATCTTGTAAACATTTTTCTTTGTGGCTATATAGTCTTCATAATTATAAATCTGAATGAATGTATAAAATTATATTGAATTGTTGTGCATAATTTTCTTAACTGTTCCTGAATGATTAGGTGTTTAAATAGCTCCTAATTTTGTGGTATGGATAATGCTGCATTGAATACCTTTATGTGTTTACCTTGCTTCTCTCGAATATTTCCTTGAGACAAATTCTCAGGAGTGGTTTTACTGAATCAAAGGGTAAGAAATATGCTTATGGCTCCTGAAACAAGATGGCATACTGCTTTCCAGGGGTTACCATTTTTGCTACTGCCAATAATATAGAAGTGTCCAAATTTCACCACACCTTTACCCAAAATGGGTACTATTATTGGGGAAAAAATTCTAATTTTTTTTGTCAAAACATCAAGGGAACAGTCTGATATTGGATTTCCAAGGAGCAAAGTGGAGAATGAGAAGAGTGTTGGGAGAGTGGGGAGATCTGAGTCGATAATGGGAATGGGAAAAGCTTCTCTACTTTTAAATGGTAGGTGGAGCCAAGTGAGATATGTGAGTTATGGAGCAGGGTCCACTGACTTAGTAAGTGCCCTCCCACTGTCTGGCCAATCCTTCCTCAAGCTTTCACTTCCAAATCCCACCAGTCCAAATGAAAACTGGGAGATAGGGTTTGATCAGGACCAGCAGGGTTACTCTGGGTCACTTTATGAGGCCACTTTGATATAGTACATGTTGGGGGTCTGTCCTCCTGAGCATGTCATTCTCTCAAAGTGCCTTCTGCTCTGTAGCAACACGAGCCAGTAGAAACATAATGCAAGCCACGCATACGTAATTTTCAGTTTTCCAATAGCTAAGGGGACAAAAGTAAAAAGAAACAAGTGAATTTCCTGACTTCAAAATATACTACAAAGCTACAGTTATTAAAATATTATGGTACTGACATAAAGACAGACATATATACCAATGGAAAATAACAGGAAGCTCAGAAATAGATGTACACATATACAAATCAGGAGCTTTGGGTGAGTTGGAAATTTGTGTTTCCGAAATGCATTTTTAAGTATACGTTTTAATACAATAACAAATGGTGCCTGTTATTAATAGGAGGACATTTAATCCCACAGAGAATAAATGACTCACTATTGCTCTCCTAGGTTGGGGGCAGCCAGCCCTAGAACCCCGATCTGACCCACCCACTGCCTTTCCACATAGCCACGCTCACGGCTAACCATTCTTCCAGAACAATTCTTGCCAACACCATACGTGTTAGTGTGGGACAGATATCGGCAGGCTTCAGGAATAGCCAGGATAACTTTCTGAGAAAGTAAAATAATTTTACCCAACTTACCCGAATTAGAGGAGGAAGAGTGGATTTCTTCCCCTAAAGTGGCCATGTCCAGGCTGGAAGACTCTCTTGTCCACACAGTTAGAAAATAACCACGTAATAAAATTAGTAGCCCAAAGTGACACTCACGGCCCGTCTTTAACAGAATTTACATCCCCACTCCCTTTCCTTGTGACCTCGGAAGAAACAAGCAGGCATACACATAGAGACAGAAGTAGGAGCAGAGGATAGAACAGTGGTTACCAGGAGCCGGGGCAGGAGGCAGGGGGGAGACTGAAGCTGTTCTATTGGTATAAAGTTTCAGTTATGAAAAATAAGTTCTAGGTATCCTATGTACAGCATAGCACCCATAGGACAATACTGTATTATGCCCTTAAAAATTTGTTAAGAGGGTGGATCTCATGTTAGCCACTCCTACCACAAAAAAAGTGTGTGTGCGGTGAGGCCAGGGGCAGGGGTACAGGGAGACTTAAAAAGGGATGGGTGGCCGGGCGCAGTGGCTCACGCCTGTAGTCCTAGCTCTCTGGGAGGCCGAGGTGGGTGGATCACTCAAGGTCAGGAGTTCGAGACCAGCCTGAGCAAGAGCGAGACTCCGTCTCTACTAAAAAATAGAAAGGAATGATCTGGACAACTAAAAATATATATATATATATATATATATAAAAATTAGCTGAGCATGGTGGTGCATGCCTGTAGTCCCAGCTACTCGGGAGGCTGAGGCAGAAGGATCGCTTGAGCCCAGGAGTTTGAGGTTGCTGTGAGCCAGGCTGACGCCACAGCACTCTAGCCTGGGTAACACAGTGAGATTCTGTCTCAAAAGAAAAAAAAAAAAAAGGATGGATATGTCCATGCCTTAGCAAAGTCTCAGTAACGGAGAAAAGCTAGTCAGACTGCCTGCTCTGGCCTTGGCCATGTGTTAAAACACTCTTCAGACCCAAGTGTGATCATGAAACAAGTACAGCGAGAAGAACAGCAGGTCTGTAAACATCCCGATGACAATGGGAACAAACAGCTGGGCCGAGACCAAATGGGTTCAGGCAAACGTGCTCCTGCTTTCGATCCAAGTGCATGACGAGCGGATGCAGGGGCGGCGGCAGCTGCAGCACAGCTGGACTCGGGAGGCATGTGACAGCGTGACTTGCAAATCACGCTTGAAAAATTCATTCTCCCGAGCTTGGACGTGAGCGCAGTCACGTGGGCCCCCATCGGCTCACACACTGCAGCCAAGAGGGAGGCAGAAATGCAACCCGGCTAAGGAGAGGCACCGGCTGACTTCTGGCTGGACGTGTCTGTGTTTCAGGGAAGGAATGGCACAGGAAATGCGCTATATTTGGAACTGGGTCTAAATTTAGAATGATGGGCTGGAGGAGAGAGCGAGCTTGACTGAGAGATGCTTAAATATATTCTATAAGCATGGAAGGTGTTCGTTGAGGTCTCTGCCACCGAGTTTCGTATGAAAGATTATTCCGACCTTTTCTATCGGTCTAGCCCTTTGGGTTTGCAAAGAGCCTTCTGTTCACTTTCACTTTACAAATGAATAAATTAAGCTCAGAGGAACTAAGTAAACGTTGGATGTGTGTGTGCACACATAGACGTGCTGTTGATGTATTATATACATATACTAATATTATATTAATAGCGCATATATGTACTATATTATAATACTGTATGTACATGCATTCAATAAATATTTGTAGCAGACAGCTGCCAGGCACTGAGCAGGCACCTTCATCAGCCAGGGTAAGGATGTCCGAGTTCTCATGGAACCGAGAATCTGGTTAGGAAGAAAACTTTATATAAACAATCACAGCATAAATACATAATTAAAGTCTGGAGTAAGTGCTATGAAAAAGAAGCCGAAGGGGTCACGAGGGTGGATAAGAAGAGGGTCTGGCCTCGTCTGGGGTGTCAGATGCTCCCCTGAGGAAGGAGCCTGTGAGCTGAGGGACCCAGGTGAGCTGATGTTTGCTGTAGTCTATGCTCTGTGTCTGTTGAGAATCTGGAAATTAAAAATGCCAGTCTTGGGGCATTGCACCACGTACGAGCGGGGAAGGAGGTCTTCCAAAAAGTACAAATTTCACCAAGTTAAATCAAAACTCGCAGCCCAAATCAAAAGGTGAGGAGGACTTCATGGAAGCCGAGGTCAATGTCCATGGGCTCTCTAAACGCTGAGAATGTAGCCTGCGATAGAAGCTGCAATGTGGTGCAGCTTTGCCTCCTGCCCTTCAAGGTTGCAAAAAGAGGCAGCAAAAAGCACAAACCTTCATTGCAGCTCTCCAGCAATCCTCGCTCTGATGTTTTCTGTAATCTCTCCTCTCCTTCCCCTCCTTTCTCTTCTCTGTGTCCATCCTCTTTCCTCTACTCCTTTTATTTTTCATTTATATGGATTACTATCAGCTATTCTATTAATCTTGAATATAAATGCCTATTTTTTCATATTAAATACTTATCAATGATCTTTTAGGTTTCAAAATTTAGAAATGTATATATGACATCGCAAAACTTTTACTAGATCACAAAGGCAAGTTTTTATTTATATTTACACACACACACACATATATACACACACACACACACACACACACAACATACAAAAAGTTAGGCTACCATCAAAAAGTTTTCTAGTGTTCAACACTTCGGGTCATAAAAATTCTAGTAAGCTCAGCCTGCCTCTCCAAGCCTCTGTATGTTTACATCAATTAGCCTTAAGGGTCTTTTTTCTAAAGCAAACAGTAAAATTAACACAGTATTCTAAGCTATTTTCTCAGGGGCAGAAAGTGTGAATTCTTGCTGTAGTAGCTCTTAAGTAAAGGAGAGCCTCCCTGCCCCTGGTTGCTCAAATTCAGCCATTTCCAGGAGGGAAGGGTATCAACAATTTGGCAGAGGCAGCAAAAAAAAAAAAGCCAGTGAAACTCAAGTGAAGTTTCAACACAGCGGTTGCCTTGGAGCCCATTTGGAGGTTAACTTGCTCTTGTTTCTCCAGCGTTTCCTTGCTCAAGGAAATTTGTACTCCAATTCCAGCCGCGTTCCAACTCCAATAAAACAGCGATAAGATACCCTGGAGGGTTGCAGCCAAGCCTGCGGGTGCAAACAGGGTCAGATCACATCATGGGAACGAGATGGGATTTTGCATAGTTTGAGTGTTGACTGTTTCCCTCTTGCCAACAGTGGGGCGTTTGTTCTCGTTGTTAAATAATTAAATAGGCAGTTTGTATTTATTTAACATAGAGACTGTAGCCAATTCCTGCTGACAGCTACCAAAATAACCCCACATTTCCTAGTTCTGAATGGCTCAGAACACTTTTCCCTGGCTGCGGGGGCGTTCACCGCAGAGCAAAACTCTCCTCCCAGTCTCCGAACACCTTTCTCATCACTTCAAACAATAAATCAGTTCTCAGCATGTGATCCAAAAACAACAGCCTAGTGTTACTGGATGAGATTCCTTCCTTTCTCTGAGGCACTTCTCACTATCCTCGCTGAAATATCTTGAAACTACTCTTGACCATGGGTGGGAAAAAAAAAAAGATCTACACGTTTTCCCCATTAGCACTTGTCCATTTAAAGAAAGTAAATTTTGAATTAATAATTTAAGGAGGAGGAAAAGGATGATAACTTGGATTAGGAAATAGAAAGTTTGGAGAATTACGCCAATCAGGAAGTCAGGGGAGAAAAGATAGTTAAATATCGGGGTGGGTAGTCTGTGGAGCTCTGGAACAATCCAAGAGAAAGCAAGAGCTCTAGCTTGACCGAGGCAGTCACAGGGGGTAGGGAAGAAATGGTGTAGCCAAAGACAGCATCCTCTCCATGGGTGGAGGGTGGTCCTAAGAGAGATACTGGAACTACTTATATATTATCAATGCTTTTACTCTATTGCACGTACATAAAATTTTATCAGAAGAGATATAGATCAGATCCCTCTTGAAGTTTCCTGGGATGCATAGTGTTTGTGGGATTTAGGCAGTACGTGCTAAAGAGGTACCCCCAGGACCCCAGTTAAGTGGGAGAAAGAGGCTATCTGCCCTGCCCTATTTGGCTACCCAACAGCCAGCAGTAGGTACCACCACACCACATTGTCTTCCTCCTGATGCTCCCACTAGAGTGGCCACCATAGGACCCGATGGGAGAAGATGCAACAAAAGGAAGCAGGAGGGGAGACCCCACAGCAAGAAGGAAGATGGCCTCATTCTTTTCCTTCTCACCATTCCTCCTTGGCCTCTCACCGCCTCTCCCTCCTGTGCAATTTGCCTTTTGAGCAGTTGTTTCTGCAGATGGTAGATCCCATGAAGGCCTCTTTGCTGGCAATATTAAAACTAAGCATCGGGGAGTGAAAATGGCTCCACTTTGTCCTGTTCAGCTTCAGCAGCACCATAGAGACAAGAACTAAGGTAAATTAAGCCATGTGCACGAGGAAGAAGGAGGCGGCCTTTTAGGGTGGCACCGCAATTGCTCTGGAGTGCTGTGTCTGAAGCGGGTCTCTCTCCCTTGACCGGCGGATTTTAAACAGTCCAAATTCAGTTTCTTCATCTGTGAAATGGATCAGCCACCCGTGTCCTTGTCACAGCACTGTACTGAGGATTGAAAAGGACAATGGAAATCAAAGTGCCATGTTCTGTTACTCATCATAGTCATGTTCTATTAACTAACCTAATGCACAGTAGAGTTCATTTCTGTCTCTTCTGGAGATAGGAAACTGTGGATCCAACTTAGAAGGAGATTGTTTTTTAAGCTGTCACTCTTTCCCTCATTTTCTCACTTGCAAAAGGAAGCGGTGGTTTTGTGTGGTCTCCAAGGTTTCTTCCAACCTTCCCTTCCACCTGCAAAAGGGCAGACAGTCCATTCACAGTGCATTCAAGAATGTCAATCATGAAGTCTTGACCTGCTTTGGAATGAGAGCCAACATCTAAGGAAACCTTGGCTTCGTCTCTATTAACTCAGCCACAGAAGCATGTATGCTGGGCTTGGATGTCTCAGAAGCTGGGGCGGAGGACTTAGCGTGTTTCTAAAGCGTAATAAAATAGACGTGGATAACAGAGGAGTGCATCACACCTGCTCATTATCTGGGGCCATATTCCTAGCAGGATGGTTCCACTATTCACAGCCAAGAAACGTCTCTGACTGCAGTCCAAATCTCCTTCCAGAAACCTGTTCCTGGCATGTCACTTACACCACTGCAATCAGTTCCCTGGACTGTGAATCAAGCGACTACTGCCAGAAGCAATGGAGCCGCTGATCGTTGACTTGTTGAAGGGTCTCTCACTTCTCTCTGCATTTTATCTCTTCTCTTCCCCCCTTCCTGCTCCACTGCTGGGGCCCTTCCTTTTCTCACCATCTCTCTCTCCTCCCTCCATTTTTCCCTTTTTCAACACCTCAGCCGATTGCAGATACTATTTTTCGTATTTCTAAGCTTCCATCAGGATCAACACAGCCAGCTTCACCCACATTTTCCATTTTTCTTCCATGTCCCACTAATTCCTTTCCAAGTAGGACTTGGGGACTGTGTCCAAACTGGGACTGAAAACAACGAACAAGGAACCCAGTGATCCAAGCCCCAGCCCCACCGTACCCTACACTCCAGCACAACACTCAGCCAACCACGAAAGCAAGTATCAAGCCCTGATCAAGAAGGAGCATTTTTATTCCCTATGGAGACTTAGCCTCTTTCAGTTGGATACCCTGACATCCATAATACAGAACCGGAAACTGGATCATGGGCAAAGAAAGAAAAGATCCCAGATTAGAGGTTATGGAAAAGAAGGAAGGGAGAAAGAGCCAGTTAATCTACTGGCTGAGAGACAAAAAGCTAACTGGGATGGAGAAGCATTTTGTGGGGAGGTGTCTGTGAACAGGAACTGCAGAGCAAGGCAGGGCTACAGAAGAGCTGGGGAGACGAAAAAAGGAGACAGAAAAAGTATTCTTGGGTTATAAGTTAGATCCTCATAACTTTTTTCAAGACATACAAATAGAGGCTAAATTGTTTCCTGATTACTTTTGACTATTGATCTACAAGTCTTTGAATATAAGTGTGTCCAGAAACTGAGCCCCGTGGTCAAGGAGACATACAGGTTACACACTGGAGTTAAGGTAGCATGGAAATTTCCAAGCTGTCTGTGGATTAAGCTCAGACCACTGAGGGTTAGGAAGGGTGATAATCTCAGGAATTTCCCCTGCAATACTCTCTCATCAGACAAGTTTTTCAAAGGACATCCATTTCAACAGAATTGGAGAGAGATACATGGCAGCCCTGAGCATTTGATATTTGATACATCCTTCCTCCACTGAGAAGCTAATGCTCTAGTTCTGGGCTTACTTGAGCCATTAGGAGAGGTAAAACTCCCTAACAGTGTGCTGTGCTGAAAGTAAGTGGATTTTGGAGCTAGAAGAAGAATTGTCTCTCTCCATAGTTCAAATGGCATTCAGAAATCCAATTACTGTTGGTTTTTTAAAACAGAGCCTGTAATTGTGTTCAGTACTACCAACTATTCAGTTCAATAATAAAACAGACTGTTCTTAAGATAGCCTATAGTCATTAGGGAAAGTCTAGCTCTGTAGAATAAAGTTTCTCTTTGGAGTAATTTACTTTATGTTTATATCATGTCTTTCATCCAAACATTTCAAAGCATTTTAAAATAGTTCAGGGTGATAGAAAATGTAACATTTAATAAATTAAGCTACATATGTCAATAGTTAGCCCAGGGACAGAAATTAATTATTCCATGAAAGTGAGGTTGGTTATCTAATTTTATTCCATTTACACTGTAAAAGTATCATTATTAATAATTATGACAGCTATCATTTATTGAAAACAGAATGCTTATTCTATTAAGCATTGTGTTAAGTACATGTATCGTCTTATTTAATCTTCGTATGAATCTAACTCTAAATGTAATCCCATTCTACTAAGATTCTAGGAGAAAAGCACTCCTTTGAACCATCTTTCACAGATGATATAAATTAGGGTCAGAGAGGTTAAGTAACTTGTCCATTGTCACATAGCTATTAAAAGTGGTTAGTGAGAGTTCTGGTGATCAGTTTCCTTTTCAAATGTCATTTGCATGGCATGTCATGCAGCCTCTTAGATCATGAAGAGACGGTCTTCGTAACCCTAGAACTGTGCGGCTGGAATCTTTGCCAATTCTTCAATGTGCCAAGGGCTCATTCTTTCCTTGCACCTAGTAAGTGAATCACCCTGAAGGGTGATTTTAAAAATATCGCAAATGTCAACCCTTCTCAACTGTCAACCAGTTCTCTAGAATTGCAAGTATGGCACATACTGTAGCCAAAAATCCCAGGAGTTGAAGACATGAGGCTGTTATCTTTCCCCTGGATTGTTGCAATATCCTCCTGATTGGTCTCCTGGCTTCTAGCTCTGTCCCCTACAACTAATATTGGTTGAGCATTTGGAAAACCAAGTCAACTTCCCTCCTTAAAATCCCCCAATGTTTAGCATCACATTTAGAATAAAACCCAGGGCGAAATGCTCTAAATGGTCTAGCCTCGCTTACCAATAATTTGATCCCATCTCATGCCGCTCTCTCCTGGGCCCATCCCATTCCGGCCAGACTCATGCAGCCGTGTTCAACTCTTCGCACACACGCCAGTTCTTCTTGCCTTCACGCGTGCTATCCTGACCTCCTGCCGCAACCTCTTACTCCTCTCCTTCCCATGCCTGCCCCCTATTTCTCAGGTCTCAAATGTTGTAAATGATCTTCAGTCTCACACACACATAATACCTGCATCTAAATTATATCCTTGCTACATTTTCTCTTTGCACTCTGTGTTTTTGTTTTTTTTTTTGAGACAGAGTGTCACTGTGTTGCCCGGGCTAGAGTGAGTGCCGTGGCATCATCCTAGCTCACAGCAACCTCCAACTCCTGGGCTCAAGCGATCCTCCTGCCTCAGCCTCCCGAGTAGCTGGGACTACAGGCATGTGCCACCATGTCCGGCTAATTTTTTCTATATATATTTTTAGTTGTCCAATTAATTTCTTTCTAATTTTAGTAGAGACGGGGTCTTGCTCTTGCTCAGGCTGGTCTCGAACTCCTGAGCTCAAACAATCCGCCCGCCTCGGCCTCCCAGAGAG
>CAUYSK010076996.1:0-48513 GCA_963575035.1 Avahi laniger | reverse complement strand
ACTCTTGATTACAGTATTTAGAACTGATGATGAAGAATATTGCTTTTCCTTCTGCTTTTAGTAAAGAAAAGAAAAAATAACTCAAAAGGTTCAAATTAAAAGGAAAACTGATAGTTAAAAATATATTGTACACATTAAGCCCGCCGTTCAACTGGGCATGCTTTTTTTTTTTTTTTTTTTTTTGAGACAGAGTCTCACTCTTTTGCCTGGGGCGAGTGCCGTGGCATCAACCTAGCTCACAGCAACCTCAAACTCCTGGGCTCAAGCGATCCTCCTGCCTCAGCCTCCCAAGTAGCTGGGAGTACAGGTGTGCACCACCAGGCCTGGCTAATTTTTTTATTTTTTATTTTTAGTTCCCTGGCTATTTTCTTCTATTTTTTAGTAGAGATGGGGTCTCGCTCTTTTTCAGGCTGTTCTCGAACTCCTGACTTCAAGCGATCCTCCAGCCTTGGCCTCCCAGAGTGCTAGGTTACAAAGGCCCTGGCTTATTCCATTGCATCGTGGGGGAAATTTTCCTCATCTTTTGTTTGATTTGCAGGCACAGCTCCAGCCTTCTATGTGGCACTTGGAAATTTTCCCTTTTCCATCATTTCTCATATAAAAACATCTCTAACTCTAGACAATTTGGTAGAGAAAATAAATTCTCTTTTTTTCAACAGGGCCTTCTTCCTTGGATGCTTCCTGGCTATCTGGTGAAGCACTATACAATAATAGGTTGAAATCATCCAGCATTAGAAAACCTAGTTGTTGCTAGGTGTACAAATACAGCCTGTTCTTATGCAGAGTTTTGGTTTTACTACCAAGAAGTGCTGTTATAACGTGAAGGTTTGTTTACATAGTCTGTTGCCTACTTGTATAAACTATTGACCGTCTTTGGATGAGTTGCCTAGGCAGTGAGTTGGGAATGAGAAAATCAAGATTTATCTGCTCTGGTCATAAGCAGAACACAGACTTTTCCAAGCAAAGATATGATAAAAACAAATTAAGCTGAAACAGATTCTCTACACACAAATTACTTGGGGAAAGGGAGAAGTGACTGATGGAAGGTTTTACTAATATTGTAATTTTTATGTTTTTGTTATTGTTTAAGATAAATCATGAATAACTGACAGGAGAGAAATGAGATACACGATGAATTATAAATATAAATGAGTTCATAAAATATTTACCTGTAGTGAAATGAATTTGATACTATCTGACAATACATATGCACAAATATAAAATTCCACTGCAATCAGAATTCTTTTTTAACCTCGTTTCTTTTAATTATTTTTATTAAAATACACCATATTTGGGACTTAATAGGGACCTGCAAATGTATTTGCATCGTGTTTCTATTGCTGTCTTCTCCAAAAGCCAATATATTAACTATAGAGTGAGATACACTGGAATCTCTCCTTGTTATTTATAATTATAATCACTATAATTTTGAATATTTGCAATCAATTCCAAAGGTGCATATTTAAGAGTAATTACAGCTATCCACAGGGTTTTTGTAGCAGTAAAAGAGGCAGTGAAGGATCTGAATCAAGTTGGTAGTGAGGCTGGTGGGCAGGAACACATTACAGGGTTATCGAGGGTTCCTACCTGACTGTCCTGCATCTACATCTCAGTGAGTGTTAGTTTGTTAGTTCCTTTCACTCTAAAGCTCATACAGCACAGTACAGCACAGAGGTTAAGAATACTGGACTCACACTGTCTGGCCTCGATTCCCAGCTCCACTACTCCACCACTCCCTAGCTGCGTGACAGTGGGCATGTTACTTCTCAGATTCCTGATTAGTAAAATATGGATAATAGAATCTATTCATAGGGTGGCTGTTGGAGAGAGAGACAGAGAGTCAGAGAGAGAGACAGAGAGTCAGAGAGAGAGACAGAGAGAGAAAGAGAGAGAGAGAGAAATTTTGAGCTTGGCACTTGAAAGGTATTTAATAAATGTTAAGCATTGTTATGTATGTTGAGTGTCAAAAATATTCCATATGATTTTATGCCAGTATGGAAACAACAGCATTCCCCTAAGGCTCCAGGGTCCTTTTGATAGAGACAGAGTTGGGTAATGGATGTTGGTATTCTTCTCTTCTAGTTTATGAGTGTTAATAATGTCAATCTCTGCATAGTTTCCAAACTGAGTCTATATACAAACCTCAGAATCCTTCCCAACACTTATTCTGGACAGCTATTATAAATTCATTCCAGTGCCTGAGACATAGCCAATTTGCCCACACTGTGCTCATGTAATTATGAATTATAGCTCAGATAGGGAGCTCAACTGGAGGAAAGGTGGGGAGGTTGGCTAAGGTGGTCAGAAAGGGAGCAAAGATTGATATTCCCAATAGCTTCTGGTAAGCTCATTCCCCTTCAGGAACACTCAGTGTTCATTAATCCAGCGTGGTGATTTACAAGACCTTAAAATTAACTCATTTTGGAAATGTATCCACACAAAAGCTAAAATAATAAAAGTTTCAGATTCATATAGATGTTTCCATAAAAATGACAGTAAAATTTATCTGTGCAACTTAGAGTATGGGGGAGGGAAAATGCAAAAAATGTCAGCTGGCAGTTATCCTTAACGAGTAGGGAAATATAAAATTTATTCTTTCACTTACAGGAAGTTTGATTGACTCTCAGTGTGGATAATTACTAGATTAATGTTGGGTTTACTTTTTTTTTTTTTTTTTTTTTAGAGACAGAGTCTTGCACTGTTGCCCATGCTGAAGTACAGTGATGCCATCATAGCTCACTGCATCCTCATACTCTTGCCTCGGCCTCTCCCAAGTAGCTGGGACTACAGGCATGTGCCACCGTGCCTAGCTAATTCTTTTTTATATTTTGTAAAGACAAAGCTTCCCTATGTTGCCCAAGTTGGTATTGAATATCTAACCTCAAGCAATCCTCCTGTCTCAGCCTCCCTAAATGCTGGACTAACAGGCATGAGCCACCACGCTGGCCTTGGGTTTATTTTTAAGTGAATGGGTTTGGTGCATAACCTCTACCTACAGCCCTTGATTTGAACAGAATGTGATGATAAAACTTCTTTCATTCTGATTTTCCAAGAAAATTCTTGGGCCAAAGTGAAAAATAAATGTTTTCTGATTGGACATTGAAATATGAGAAGAGCAATTGAAAGGTCTCTATTACCCTGCCCTTCTTAAAGGCAGTGAAAAATAGTTAACAAATATTTCTTCTTTCTGACTCTATCCAATTGAACATTTCTTCTTTTCAGGACTTTTACCTCCCTTTACTTCACTAGAACAAAGCCAAGGAGTGAGAAAAATGGCCAAAAACTTACTAAGTGGGTGTAAAGTGGAAAACTGAGAGTTTATAGCACCTTATGTTCCCTTTAGCTACTCTTTCTTCTTTACATTTTACATATCTACCAGCTCCTACTGGTTTTGATAACAGTGTGACACTGATTCTGGCCTTAGTTGACTGAACCATCCATTGCACTTGATGTAAGTTGAGTTAATGATGCCTTTTCTCTTCTAGGAGTATTATCGAATGAAGACTTGAAGAATTGGATATAGAAGGACTTTGCTTATGTGTGGAATTGCAGTATGTGCATTTCAGAATTGAGAGAAGCTATCTTCTGCAGAGATGAGGGTTCCGTAGCAGAGAAAAGAGTTCTGGAGAGAGAGAGAGGGAAATGAAAATATTCTAAGTTTCTGAAAGTTTTAATTTTTCAGGATCTGGAAACTTCGGAATGCCTGGCTGCATGTTCACTCAGGAAGACAAGTTACAGTGGAACTGACAGAAGCAAACACTGCTTGCTAAGACAATTATTTGAACTGGTCAATTTTCTTAAGCTCACCTTGCCTTTTTTGCAGGATAATCACGTTGGTTGTTGGCTCTGATCACTGACTAGTTTACCCTGTTTTTTTTCCCACCATCTCCAGCTTTTAGACATTAATTCCACTTTTAATAAGAGATATTCCTCAAGCCTCAATTAACAAGTCAAAGCAATTTCTGAAGCTTCCGATCAAGGGCTGATATTCTTTTCCTGGACCACACATTACCACTCCAATCTTTCTAGCCTAAATAAGAGGGGGCATGAGATGGACACATATTCTTTCTATATCCTCTTTCCATATACCATTCCTCTTCGTAATTAAGCTACTCTTTTCTGAGAACTATAAAATAATCCTTATAAGAGCCACAAAGTTAATTTTATTATGTCTATTTTCAGATGCACACATAGAATCTAGGAAATTAAAATGGCGTCCAGCATATGAGTTGGTACATTGAAGGGTCAGTTTAACGGAAAACTACCTGTCTCCTGGGCCAAAGTTCTTTCTAGAAACATAAATTACCTCTTGCTCTTCCTCAGGATCAGGAATTTCACGTGTCAGGATTTATTGTCTCCCTCATTCCTTTGTGATTTTACAGTATCCACTGTCAAGAACCATGTTGAACACTTTTGTATTCTATTCCCCATTATAATCCTAAGAGAAACACCATTATTCACATTTTAAAGATAAGGAAACTGAGTCTTGGAACTTGCCAAGGCCACTGCATTTATAGATTACACTCTTGGGCAGCATGCCCAGATCTCCCGATTCACAGCACTTGCTCCAGATCTTTACTCCCACATTTACTTTCCAGCCATACTCAGCGTGTGTTAAACTGAGACACTTGGCCTAGCCTTATGTTACTCACAAGACCAGATGATGCGATGTGCTAATTTAGAGAAACAGGAGAATGGTCAGAAGGTTTTACCACTGCCTGTCCTAACTTCTTCCAGGTGTATATCTAGCTCATTCCCTCTTGCTTAAACATCAGCACTTACTAAGATTAGTGACTAAACATTTTATCCTACATAAGAGCCATTCACATTTAATCTGAACTTTTTCTTAGAGATTCACTTGATCCTTGTTTGATAGCTAAGATAGCTCCTCCAGCCCTCTTTTCATTTCTGAGAACACTCGAGAACGCAACTGGCCATCAACTGGGACTTCAACATGCTTCACCCAGTTTTCTCCTCACCTGGGTGATTTCTGGAACATCTAGACAAGAAACCCTATGTAGGTATTCTGAGCTCCATCCTGGCCTAGATCAAAAAAAGATATTACTAGGAAACTTATTTATGTTTTTATGAGTCCTGAGACCCTTATATAATTACTGCCTACACAGAGCACAAGGTCTGTCAGGAATGATAAAGTATAATCTTCGTTATTTCATCAAATTCACCTCCCTTCCACCCATTACATCAACCTTTATTAGCGTAAGTTAGGACCATAAGAAAATGGAGTTAACGAACAAAGGTTACTTCCATTTAAGATATGAAAACAGGCAATTCCCCATCTTTTGTTGTGATGCGAAATGAGGGATAGAAAATGTCATTCAGTGGATGTATAAAAATAATTCATGTATTGATGGCACTTGGGTTGTTTCCACATCTTTGCAATTGTGAATTGTGCTGCTGTAAACATTTGGGTGCAGGTATCTTTTTTATAGAGTGTCATTTTGATCTTTTGGGTAGATGCCCAGTAATGCGATTGCTGGATCAAATGGTAATTCTAAAGTGTCCATCAATACATGAGTGGATTAATAAAATGTGGTATATGTATGCCACGGAGTACTATTCAGCTTTAAGAAACAATGGTGATATAGCACCTCTTGTATTCTCCTGGATAGAGCTGGAACACATTCTACTTAGTGAAGTATCCTAAGAATGGAAAAACAAGCACCACATGTACTTACCATCAAATTGGTATTAACTGATCAACACTTAAGTGAAGATACAGTAATAATATTCATCGGGTGTCAGGCAGATGGGAGGAGGGAGAGGGGACAGGTATAGGCACCATCTGGGGGATGGACATGCTCGAAGCACTGACTCGGGTGGGGCAAAGGCAATATATGTAACCTAAACATTTGAACCCCCGTTATATACTGAAATTAAAAAAAATTTTTTAAAAAGGGAAATTTACCTTGAAGAATCACCCATAATGATATGAAAATACATAAATGCCTATACTATAAATTGAAAAAATCATACTATAGCCACACAATGGAGCTGTAGCTGTGCATGTACTATGTAGCTGTAAAAAAGAATGAGTATGATCTTTTCTACATATTATTGAACATTTTTACATATTTGTGAACGTTTTTACATATTAGTGAACTAATTTCCAGAATGCACTGTTAAGTGCAAATGCAAAGTTCAGAAATGCTCCCCACACGTGTAATGTTTTCTCTTTGTGTCAGGAAGAAGAAGAAATAAGAAAATACACATACAACTGCTTACTTTTTATAAAAAAATACTCAAAAAATTAATAAAATAAAGTCCAATAGTCATGAAGTGGAAAGAAACTAAAACTGAAATGAAGTACAAACAGAAACAAACCAGAAAAAGATCCTAGTCAAGACTTCCTCGCGCCTCACTCTGCATTGTTGGGGGTCGCTGTCACTTGTGTTTCTGCTCAACGTGACCAGTCCCAGCTCTGAGACTTTAGTTTTTAAAGCAGTTTCTCATTAGCTGGGGTAACTAACTTGCTCTACAGCATATTCCTTCTGTGACATAGGTGGCATTACAGTGATCTTAGTCACGTGGCATCATTATGTGTCAGGTCAGGGAAAGTTTCTTTCTCTTTCTAGAAAAGCAAATCAAAGCTTAGGATGGAGTATGAGTGTGTGTGTGTGTGTGTGTGTGTGTGTGTGTGTTATATTGTTGAAAAAACAAACTCCCGACCTAAAGTCTGTAAACTTTTCGGAAGTCCAGCAAATTAAAATAAATAATAAAGCAATTGTATTCATTGGAGCCGTGGATTGCTAGGAGAGGCTTTTGGAAACATGGGAAGGATGCTCAGCCAGGCCTTAAAGCTTTGAGTTTGGGCTCTGGATCCATAAATGTTGGCTGTGAAACCTTTGGCTGTTGGCTTGATTGCTCTGATTTTTGCACATTCTTCATTTACAAAACAAAACGCAATACTGTCCTGTCACCTTTATGGGCTACTAGAGGAATGAACAAACGTATGTGAAAATGAATGATTACCTTACAAATGTCCAGGTGTGCCTTATGGTGGAGGTGGTTGTGGTGAAGAATTCACTTCGGGACCGTCTGTTCTCACTCTTCCCAGGACTGAGAAAGTCTTTCCAAACAAAAGCATATGTCTCCCTTGCTCCCCTCACTCTAGTGAAGCGTGCCCTTCTCTCGTCCCACTAGGGTTTTCTACCTAATATCCCCAGATTCTCCCTGGCTTGCACAGAGAAGCCGTAGGAGGTGGGAGATAGGCAAAGGTTGGGGAGGGTCCTGCTTCGCCCTTGGAAAAGCAGCACTTCTAACCCTTTGACTTTGGTTGCTTCCAGGGGCAGCAGAATGAAAGAAGGCATGTCCAATAACAGCACCACGAGCATCTCCCAGGCCCGGAAAGCCGTGGAGCAGCTGAAGATGGAGGCCTGCATGGAAAGGGTAAAGGTAAGCGTGCCTCCCCCTCTGCCCGAAACTCAGCTCAAAATTTTCCTCCCGTTTCCAAAGCAGCCTTGTGAGAGTTAACACGTCACCCGACAGAGCATCCGGTCAACCTTAGCTGTAACATTTACAAATGAATGTTTGCTTCCGAGTTCTGAGTGTGCCCGAGGATTCAAATGATGCAGAATACACAGTGTGCGTGAATTCCATAAGGAGTTGCCAGAAATAGGCTCATAATTCATCTTGGCTCTTTTTTAGCTCCGTTGTCATGCCAATAAGCAAGAAAGAGAGTTTAACAATGAGATCAATCACTGTTTTTCTGACTGATACAGTGACTTTGAGGCTAGACAACATCGGATATTTTGACAGCGCTCCCGTCGGGGGAGAAGCACTGAACCGTGCCTGTGTTTGTCAAATATTCCCTTGGGGAAAGTGAAGAAAGGTGCCAGCCACCTCCCACTGTGTTCATTTCGCTGATAAGTGCAAGTCTCTTCATTCTGCGATGGCTGAAGCAAGATGAAGCCACCTATTCTCCAGATGCCACTCAGAGGCAACAGGAAGTCAGGCAAAATAGGTGGCTCTGAAACATTTGGGGCATATTCTTGCACATACTGATACCAACTGCAAATTAGACATCAGTCCTTGGTGTCTAGGCTAGAGGAGGAAGCAAGGTTAGCACCCAGAAAACAATTCTAAAACAGGGTGAGCCTCAATAGCGTAGAAAAATATTGAAGAATGAGTGCAGCGCTCCAGCGGTGTGAAGACAGGGACAACTGCTGAGAGGATGAGGGCTGTGGTGGGTGGCATCTGTGCACAGCCACTGTGCACCAGCACAGTCCTGGGGTAGGGCCACGTATGGGACGGTCTCTACCTTATTTCTCAGACAACGCTTCCTGCAGTTGTGAGCTGTGATGGCTTCTGAGCCGGTACTGGTGCAGGAAAGGCCAGTGTGAGCGAATCATGGCCAGTGTCCGGCAGCTGGACTTGCTGGAAGAGCTGCAGGTTGTGTTGGGAAGACAGTTTGTGTAGCTCTGGGAGGAGGGCGCTGTGCACACAGGTGTAGATCGTAGAAACTATTGGGCATGAGCCAAAGCCACGAGGGGACAGGTGTTCGAGGTGAACCACCCTGGCAGCAATAGATCGAGTTGTCAGAGGTGAGGAGGCAGTTGAAGCTCTGAGTGTTCAGGAGAGGCAAGAGGGACAGAAATTGGGTGTCATGTGGAGCAGAGAGCAAAGGTGCGATTGGAGAGGCAAACGCACCAAAAAATCAGCAGAACTTGGAGAGTAAATGTGGGAGATGCTAGGAAGAGAGAAGTTAGAACCCAACTGTCAAGCTCTCCACAGCCGGAGAACTGGAAAAACAGCAGACACGGGTTTTGACTATAGGACAGTTACTCTTTACCCAGGAGTTCTACTTTGGCAAGGAAGATAAATTCTGCAAAAACAGATCTTCACCTACCACAAACACCACCCAGGAGCCATTATGGGGACCCGATGTCCCCTGGGATGAAGTGTTCTGAACTTCAGGAGTCACTTGGGCACACACAGTCTCTAACCGAAGGAGGAGAAGTCGTAAGCCAAGACGAGGACAAGTTGGTAACTCAATACGCAAAGGAACAGGCAGTCATGCTTCTGTGGTGACGGGAGTTGTGGAAGTGTGGCCACGAGATCCCTCAGAGGCCCGCTGGAGACTAATTCAGATTCTGTGCTAACTCCAGGGCGTAGGCTAGTGACAGCCATGTCAGATTTGGTTCAGAAACAGAGTTGGCAGAGTCTCTTCATTGCAGAGATAATCCCACAGCAGCCTGAGGAGACAGGTGGCCCTGAGGAACCGCATCTGTGCCATAGCGGTGCAGTCACACATGTGCGGTTTGTTTCTTGCTTGGGCAACCTTGATTATTTTTTTTAATTGTGGTAAAATAATATACATATAATTTATTATCTTAACCATTTTAAAATGTACAGTTTAAGTCAGCAGTATTAAGTACCTTCACGATATTACACAACCATCACCACCGTCCATCTCCAAAAGTTTTCCATCTTTCCAAACAGAAACTCAATCCCATTTAATACCAACTCCCCATCCTCCCACCCCAGCCCCAGACAACCACCATTCTAGTTTCTGTCTCCATGAATGTGACTCCTCCAGGTACCTCATGTAAGTGGGATCATACAGCATTTGTCCTTTTGTGACTGGCTTATTTCACTTAGCATATTGTCTTGAAGATCCATCTATGTTGTAGCATATGTCAGAATTTCCTTCCTTTTTATGGCTGAATAATGTTCCATTGTATAGATCTACCACATTTTGTTCATCCATTGATCTATTGATAGTTACCTGGCTAGTTTCCACCTTTTGGCTATTGTGAATAATGCTGCTATGAACATGGGCATGCAAGTATGTGTTTGAGTCCTTGTTTTCAGTTCTTTTGGGTATATACCCAGAAGTGGAATTACTGAATTATATGGTAATTCTATGTTAAACTTTTTGAGGAATTGTCATACTGTTTTCCACAGAAGCTTCAACCATTTTACATCACGACTGCAGCACACAAGGATTCCAGTGTCTCTACATCCTGGCCAACGCTGGTTATTTTCTAGGTTGTTAAAAAAGTTATTTATTTTAATTGACAAGTAAAAGTTGTATATATTCATGGTGTACAATATGATATTTTGATACATGTATATACTATGGAATGGCTAAATCAAGCTGTTTATCATATGCACTACCTCACATACTTATCACTATTTTTGTGGTGAGAATACTTAAAATCTCCTCTCTTAGCAATTTTCAAATATATAATGTATTATTATTATCTGTAGTCACCATAATGTACAATAGATCTCTTGAACTTATTTCTCCTACTTAACTGAAATTTTGTGTCCTTTGACCAACATCTCCCCAATCTTTCCCCACCCACCCCACCCAGCCTCTGGTAACCACCATTTCACTCTCTGTTTCTATGAGTATGACTTTTGTACATTTCACATATAGGAGAGATCACATGGTATTTATTTTTCTGTACCTGGCCTATTTAGCTTAATATAATATATTCCAGGTTTATCCATATTTTCTCAAATGACAGAATTTCCTCCTTTTTAAAGGCTAAATAGTATTGTGCATATATATATCACATTTTCTGTCTTTATTCATCTGTCAATGGACACTTCGGTTGGTTCCATATCTTGGTGCTGCAATGAACATGGGAGTATGGGTATTTATTTCATATACTAATTTTATTTCCTTTGGATATATACCCAGAAGTGGAATTGCTGGATTATATGATAGGTCTGTTTTTTAATTTTTGAGAAACCTCCATACTGTTTTCCAAAATGGCGGTAGAAATTTACATTCCCACCAGCAGTGTACCAGGGTTCCCTTTTCTCCATATCCTTGGCAACACTTGTTTCTTTTGTCTTTTTGATAATTGCCGTCCTAATGTTACCAGCCTCTGAGTGGAAGTTTTTCCAAGTTCTCGGTGTTTGTGGGGTAAAGTAGTTCAGAATGCACCACGTAAGCCAAGCAAGTGAGAGCTTTGTTGAAAGCAAAAGTAAACGCTCAGGGATGAGCATGAGCAGGCTCAAAAAGAGCAGCTGCACTGGGAGGAAGTGGTTTTACATCTTTTATAGTCTTGCTAATTGAGGGGAGGAATGTTCAAGGCCAAGGGGTTGGCTTTTACTAAGAATTTGGGTAGTAATTCCTAGAATTGGGTTCCCTCCCATTTCATACTTTATATGGTTGTTTCGGGAACTGTCATGGTGATTTCAAGGGTGGAGAGATTTTAAAACCACAATGTAAATTATATTGTAATTAGCCAAAGTTCACGTAAGGTGGCAGAGACAGCTGACAAACAAAACTGATTCTTGCCTGTGGTTATCAGCCCCTCTAGTTAGCTTCTGTTTAAGAGTTGTTTATTTTAACACCTGATCTTTAAGCCCCTGCATCTGGTCTCAGCCCTGTCTCCTGATCTCTTACTCTAACACTAACAGGTATGAGGTGATGTCTCCTTGTGGTTCTTAATTTGCGTTTTCCTGATGATCTAGTGATGTCTGCTTTTTTGGTAATAGCCAACCTAATGGGTGGAAAGCTTACACATGGTTTTGAGCCCTAGACATCCCTTGCTTCAAGGTACAGTGTGGCTTTAGGGAAAAATCTATTTGATGCAATGCTTGGCAAGAGAAGGTGTGTATTGATACCAATTAACCAGACTACAAGAACACAATGTGAAAAGAAAGGGGAGCCATCAACGACACCCCAGAAAGACCTCGTCAAGGCCTTGAGGGGGAGAAAGAGGAAGAAAGTCGCCAAGAAGAGGCAGGGGCCTTTCTCAGGTGGGTGCAAGGTCACTGCAGGAGAAGAGGAAGGAGAGAGGGAGCTGGACAGGAGGTGACAGAGGGCAGCCCCACGGAATGAAGAGAGGAGCAGTTCATAGAACTCACACAGACAGTGCCAGGAATTCCAGGTCTAGAAAAAACAGAGATGGATTTTACAAGGAGGGAGAAAGGACAAGCCATGCCAATGGCATGGAGAATGCAGAGAAGGTGAAGGTACAAGAGAAGGGAGAACGAGCTGGAGGGGACACGGCTGGAGGCTCCACAGGAGAACCATGGCAATTGTGAGGCTCCCAGAGCTGGCTGCCAGGTGGGAGCACAACAGGTGGTAACCCAGTGAGGACAGCCTGGGCTAGGGCGGGTGTCAGTGTGAAACCAAAAGGAAGCCCCCTGGCTGGCATGGTGTGTAGCCAACTGCAGAGCCTGCCGCCAGGTTTTGTGGTTTATTGTGCTCGAAAGAGTGTCCAAGGAGGAAGGAAGGAAAGGATGGCTTTTGCCACTCAGGGGAACAATGGGGAAATCTGTCACGGGGGAGAGAAGGGGGGAAAATAACTGTAAGCATTTGTTTGGGTTGCCAAGGTAAGAAAAAGTAACAGTGCAAATTCAGAGAGGCTTGGGGAGCTCATGGAGGAAAAATATAACAGAAGCATCCACTATCATCTTGATGTCCTGTTTGTCCCCTGAAAACATCATTTATACAAAAGCACTAGTGCAAATGTAGACTTTTTTTTTTTTGGTAGGGGTTGTAGACAAAGGCTTTACACCTCATAGCCCATAGCAAGACCTCAGACCCACACACAGGGTGGTTCCGTATGATCCAGCAATTCTACTACTGGGTCTATATCTAAAAAAAAGGAAATCAATATATCAAAGAGATATCTGCCCTCCCATGTTTATTGCAGCACTATTCACAGCAGCCAAAATATGGACTCAACCTAAGTTTGCATCAACAGATGAATGGATAAAGAAAATGTGGTATATATACACAACGGTATATTATTCAGCCATAAAAAAGAATGAAAGTCTGTTATTTGCAGCAACATGGATGGAACTGGAGGCCATTGTGTTAAGTGAAATAAACCAGGCACAAAAAGACAAATATCACCTGATCTCACTCATATGTGGGAGCTAAAAAAGTAGATCTGATGAAGACAGAGAATAGATTGGTGGTTACCAATAGCCAGGAAGGAGGGGAGGGGAAGAAGAGAGGAACAAAGAGAATATAAATGTATTTATTACTACTCAACTGTATACCTGAAAATGATAAAGATGATCAATTACATATGTATATTTTTCCTCAATAAAAAAATTGTTTTAAATAACCTATTAAGTATATGAAGAAGAAGCAATCACTTAAGACAAGTATAGCTCGCTTTTATTACATTTTTTTAATTGACAATAATTTTACATATTCATGGATACGTAATGGTATTTCAATATATATAATGCATAATGATCAGATCAGGATAATTAACATATTCATCACCTCAAACATTTATAATTTCTTTGTGTTGAGAATATTCAATGTCCTCTTTCTGGTTATTTGAAACTGTATATTATTGTTAACTATCATCATCCTTTTTATTATATTCTTAATATATGTCAGGTGCTTGAATTTTCACACCAGCCCTGAAATATTGGTGCTATTAGTACCCCACTTCACAGCCAAGAAAACTGAGGCCCAGAGTTGTTATATAATGAAGTAAGGATACAAACCCAGAACCTTGGGTATTGTCACTAAACTACAGTGCCCCACCTGCAAAGGAGGAAGTGTCTGGACAACACTTCGCCACAGTTCAGAAGATGCTAGCCTAAAGAGAAATAGCAATGAATTCCCTACCCAGCCAAGTGGCATTTACGTCCACAGCAACATAAATATATGCTCAATTATGCAGAAATGTAAATATAATGCAAATACGTGCTGCTTTTCTTTAGCAAAATTATTTCATTGAGTTTTACTAAAGAAGATACAGATGTGCATAATCATGTTAATTTACACATGATAATATACATTAAAACCATAAGAAAGCTTTTGGGGAAACTCCCACTCAGTCAAAAATTCCTTCTGGGCAAGGGCTTCTTGTTCATCACTGGATCCACCTGCTATCTGGATCATAGGAGGCATTGGTCAAAGTGAAGGATGGACTTGATCTACTTTGAACAGCTATCACCTATTTCAATACAGGGCCCAAATCAATATCATAGTAGCAGAGTCAGGTGAGACAGCCATGCTTCACCCATGAATATACCCAAAAGAATTGAGAGTAGGGTCTTGAAGAGGGATTTGTACATCCATGTTAATAGCAGCTTATTTGCAATCGCCAAGGCATGGAAGCAACCTAAATGTCCATCAACAGATGAATGGACAAAGAAAACGTGGTATATACCTAAAATAGAATATTATTCAGCCTTAAAAAGGAAGGAAATCCTGACACATGCTACAATATGGATGAAGCTTGAGGACCTGATGCAAAGAGACATAAGCCAGCCAAAAAAGACAGAATACTGTATTCTACTTATATAAGGTACCTAAAGTAGTCAAATTCATAGAAACAGAAAGTAGAATGGTGGTCACCAGGGGCTGGGAGGAGGGAGAATGGGAAGTTGTTTAATTGGTATAGAGTTTCCACTTCACAAGATGAAAAAGTTGTGGAGAGGAATGATGGTTGCAGAAGAATGTGAATATGCTTAATGTAGTGTATACTTAAAAATGGTTAAGATAGTAAATTTTATGTTATGTGTATTTTATAGAAAGATACACATTTGTATGTATGTGTACATATATTTGTATAAACATATAGTTCTACCATTTAAAATTTTTTTTTAATTTTTCAATGCAAAATTTTCTCCAAATTCATCTTCAATCACTGTAGAGCCTTCAGGGCCAACAAGTTTTGGTGCCATTGGATCTATGGTGCTAGAGGAGTTCATGTCCATGAAAACAACAGAAGCAATACTAAATGTATCTGTCTTAACAGTAAGTGTTAAATGGAAAAACTAATTTAGATTCTGATTTAATTTTTAAAAAGAATATATTTTGCATTAGACATATACCTAAAATAAAGTGACTCAGGATGAAAGTAAAATGATGGGCAAAAATATTCCCGATATGTACAATATATGAGAAAAACCACAAAACTCTGATGAAAGAAGTCAAAGAAGATATAAATAAATGGAGAGATATTCCATGTTCATGGACAGGAAGACTCAATACTGTTAAGATGTCAGCTCTTCCCAACTTGATCTATAGATTCAAAGTAATCCTAATCAAAATCCCAGCAAGTTATTTTGTGGATATTAACAAAATGATTTTAATGTTTATATGGAAAGTCCAAAGACCCAGAATAGCCAATAAAATATTGAAGAAGAAGAACAAAGTTGGAAGACTGACACTACCCAATTGCAAGACTTACTACAAAGCTACAGTAATTAAGACAGTGTGGTGCTGATGAAAGAATAAACATGTAGATCAGTGGGACAGAATAGAGAGCCCATAAATAGACCCACATAAATATAGTCAACTAATCTTTGACAAAGGAGCAAAGACAATATAATGGGGTAAAGACAGTCTTCAACAACTACCACTGGAACAATTGGACATCCACATGCAAAAAAATGAATCTAGACACAGATCTTTCACATTTCACAAAGATTAACTCAAAGTGAATCAGACATAAATGTAAAAGACAAAACTATTAAATATAAAACTTCTAGAAGATAACACAGGAGAAAATCTAGGTGATCTTGAGTTTGACAACGAGTATTTAGATAGAACAGCAAAAGCACAATCCATGAAAGAAAAAATTGACAGACTAGACTTCATTAAAATTAAAAACTTTCATGAAAAACACTGTTAAGGAAATGAAAAGACAAGCCACAGACTTGGAGAAAATCTTTGCAAAACACATACCTGATAAAAGACTTGGATCCAAAATACACAAAGAACTCTTAAAAACAATGATGAGAAAACAACCACATTAAAAAATGGGCAAAAGACACCTCACCAAAGATGATATACAAATGGTAAATAAGCACATGAAAACACGTTCAACATCTTACGTCACCAGAGAATTGCAAATTAAAACGATGAGATACCACTACACACCTATTAGTATGGCTAAAATCCAAAAACCTGACAATATCAAGGAAAGGTGATTAGGATGAGCAAGTCTAGAACTGAAATCAGATAAAAGGAGAAGAGTCTTTGGATTAAATCAAAGAGTAGAACATGAGTAGTAGAACAAGAAGATGAAAGGTGCATTTGAAAAAGAAAAGGAGCTCTTCTATTCACAGGGGTGTTCTGGTCAGGGGAATTGTGGGCACCAAATGCCCTGAAAATTTCTGAGAAACTTCCTCACATCTATTTCTCAAATATACTTCCTGTCCTGCCAGAAAGTAGCCAACTGAATTACGGAATAATAAGCCCCTGTATGTGTATCTTAGTTGGTTTGTGTATCTATAACAGAATAAATGGACTGGGTAATTTATGATGAACAGAAATTTATTAGCTCACAGTTCTAGAGGCTGGGAAATCCAGGATCGAAGGGCTGCATCTGTCGAGGGCCTTCTTGCTGTGTCACCCCATGACAGAAGGCAAAAGGATAAGGAGAGGGCAAGAGAAAGGCAAAAGGGGCTGAACTCACCCTTTTATAAGGAGCCCACTCCAGTAATCCTGGCAATAATCTATGAGGGCATAGCCCCCATGCTCTAGTCACCTTTCATCAGGCCTCACCTCCTGACACTGTTGCATTGCTGTCAACTTTCCAACACGTGCTTTTCGGGGGACACTTTCAAACCTTAGCAATATATAATGGCATCCGTTATATCATTTAGCCACAAACTAGCCAATGTTGTTATTCCCATTTGCAGGAGTAAAAGCATCTTGTCCAGGATGGTAAACTTGCAAAATGACTGAATTATGGCTTTATTTGTGGAAAATTGGGAAATACCAAAACTGAGAGCCAGAGAGACAGATAGGACGTATCTATTGAAAGAGTTTGGTCAAATCAAGGCCCAGGGTGGGTCTGGGTCAGTCATATTCTAAAAAAGCCAAGGAAGGGCTTTGTTGTTCCTGTGCCGAAGGCCATGTAAGAACAACCCTTACTTAGATTAACTTGGTGACATTAAAACTCTTTTAAGCATCTTAGATTTACTTCCCAAAGTGCAATCAAATTTTGATGTGGGGAAAAAAAAAACCTTTGCACCGATGGTAGTAAACAGCGGCTAATTCACTAGAATGGACATTTGACTTCAGAATTCAGAGAGGGACTCTCTGTTGTGCTCTACTTTTATTCACACAGATCTCCCACTCTTCCCCTCTCTGGATTCCACCTTCAGGTATAATCTTTTCCACTCTTAAATTGATGTTATCTGTGGCCTTGGACCCACCCCTTGGGCAGAAGCCTCTCCCCACACAGGCCATATACCCACGATTGAGAATTTCCTATATTGATCTGGAACAGTGCAAAGTAGTTACTGGGATCCACGGAAAGCCATAACATGGAAGTATCTAGAGATTGCCCTTAGGAGCTGATGTGCTGGTTTCAAATACTTCCCAAAGTTAGAAGAGAAAAAAAATCACAAGGATTCATCCTGCAGTGTTTGCTGAGAATTTAGAGATGAGAGATATACATATAGTGCACACAGGTTCCCGTTAGGGTTACCCATCATATGACTTCTACTGGAGCGTGCACCACGTTTGACCTTACAAGAGATACCCGTGCACCGTACTGGCTGCAACCTGGCTGTGCTCTTAACTATAACCCTGTTTTGTTTTCTTGGGGTAGAGGGAAGAACAGGGAAAACCAACAAAGATGTTTTTCATTGATTCCAAGTAGTATTGTTAAATAGACAAGGATTGCCAAGAAATAAGTGTGGGTCTCTCTACTTTAGATGCAAAGGATAAATGCAGTGGGTGTCACAGCCAGAATAATAATTATGTCATCTGTCTTGTTGTGGAATGTGACTATAGTAATTGCAACATTTTCACCCATCATCGAAGCTTGTAATTATAGTGCAACTAACAGGATCATGTGCTAACTTGGGCTGTTTTAATCACCTCTTTTACTGTGAAATGTAATGGTAAAATTCCACAGTTGTTCCCAGGCTACCCATTCTTTCAACATCTCTTATCTTGTAACTCAAACAGTTCAATACTAAGGAGGACAGGCGGAGAGATGCTGTGGGCATTTTATCACAGCAGACTTGAGGGAAAGCCGACTTCAGGCTTAATGAGAAAGCATAAACAGTAAGGGAGTTTTCAATTTTCTACTAGAATAAAATTTTCTCTTTGAAAGCAAATTGTCTATTTTATGTTTCAAAGATGGCAGATGTCTGTGGGATCTGGCAACATCTGCAACCCATATTTTATACATGTCAAAGGAAACCTGCAACCATAAACATCAATCTAAGGCTGATTAAGAACGCCCCCCTCTCAGTCCAAAGAGCAGATTTAGGTTCATTAATGCCTGAAGACTAAGCCATGTGTCAGGATGCCACCTTTCATGGGAGGACTCGTTAAGGCAGTCATTACCTATGTTTATCATTTCAGATCGTATTACGATAAACTTCAGATACTTTAGTATAGAGGTTATACAGGACTTTGGACACTATGTGAAATGAGGGGCTGGTTAAGAAGGGAAACTCCCTTGATTATTTTGCTGTGAGATGATTTACACTCTGTTAGACACAGCTGCACACAATGGACCATCCTTTACTGCCTTTCTATAATCCTGAGTGATCTAGGAAATTAATACTGCATGGAACCAGTCCAGATCCACACATTTGGTCTTAAACTGGACACTGATTACTCAGCACTAATACCGGCTTCCTTACGTGTGCATTCCTGTGGTGCAGGTGCGCAGACTCGGCCAGCCAGAGGAGTACAGTTACAACTGAGCAAACGCAACTGTGATCTTAAAACAACAAAAGGAGGCAATCTAAGAACAAAATTTCAAGAAATTTTCTTGAAAGAAAAATTGTGGCATCAAGTACAGTGTCCTAGATTAGACCTGCTTAGAACTGGCACAGCCAGACATTAACAGCGTAATTGCTGGAGTGCTGCGGCACTAGGCTGTAAGGGAAGAAGATGCTCTGCTGTAGAGAGAACGTGGGCGCAGCCCGATCTCTCCTCCACTGGGCCATCCCTCAAAGCCCCAACATTTTTAGAGCCCCCTCTTGCGATGTCATGGCCCTAATGTACCGGTTGACAGAGCAGCTGCCCCCGGAGGCGCCCCCTTGAGGGTGCTTTCAGAGAATTAAACGAATCCAATCCACCCACGACGGATGTTGATAACACCTGCACAAGTCAACTGATCAAGGGGAAGGCAGCCATCGCGATAATTCAGCAAGCCAGCTTCTGACTGGCTGGATTGTATGCGTGGGTAGAAGTGGATTAATGGGCCACAGCTGAGAGACAGGAGAGTCTTGGAGAACACAGTGGCAGTGTCCATCCCAGCACTTCTCAGGGCTGGGGAAGAGGGAGTGAGTCCCTGCTGAGGACACTTACTATCCCTAGATCAAATGAAATGACCTAAGAAACTTCAGGTGCAAGACTCGTCTTCTGGTCGTGTGAGTTCCCAGGTAGTTGGTCTACAAGGATCTCTCCTCTTGTGTGCTGGCCAGACAGATGAGAACGTTCTAGTGCATTTGAGAATCACAGTGCTCATACCAATTAAGAAAGCTGCCGCTGTAGCACAGTGGCTGGGTGTAGATTCTGTATGGGGTATGGATTCTGTATAGAGTGTAGATTCTATATAGATTCTCTACAGAGTATAGAGTCTATGTAGATTCTGTATAGAGTCTATAAAGAGTGTAGATTCTATATAGATTCTGTATAGTCTATATAGAGTCTGTATAGTCTATATAGAGTCTGTATAGATTCTGTATAGAGTATAGAGTCTGTATAGATTTTGTATAGAGTGTAGATTCTATTTAGATTCTGCATAGAATATAGAGTCTGTATAGATTCTCTGTAGAGTGTAGATGTAGATTCTATATAGATTCCATATGGAGTATAGATTCTACACAGAGTCTATATAAAATATAGATTATAGAGTATAGATTCAGTATAGTATGGACTACTTAGCTTCAAATTCTGGCTTCCTCTCTTAGTGGATGTGTGACCTTCTTAACCTTTGTGCCTCAGTTTCCTCGTCTGTAAAGTGGCCTTAAGAATAGTACTTATCATGAATACTTGAAATTGCTAAGAGAGTAGATTTTACATGTTTTCACCACAAAAAAATAAGTATGTGAGGTAATGGTTGTGTTAATTAGCTCAATTTAGCCATTCCACAATGTAGACATTTATCAAAACAGCATGTTGTACACCATAAATTCAATTTTTATTTGTCAATTATAAATAAATAAGAATAGTACTTACCAGAAGAATTCAATGAAGTCCTACATCTGATGTATTTAGTGCAGTACCTGGCACATAATAAGTCCTTAATAAATGTTAGCTTCTGTTTTTGTTACCTCCTGAACTTATTTAATCTCTCTGCCACAAAAGATGCCAGAAAATTGTGTTTCTGGGCCCAGAAGGCCAGGGTCTGCCCTCTGGAGAAAGAGGGCAGGTGTACCAAGGTGAATGCCACCATGTGGGAGTGGACATCTTGTCAGATACCCCGTCTCCTTGCCTTGTTATAGAGCCACAGTAGTGCACAACTGTTCTTTTGTGATGTTTCAGTGCATGCCGATCATTATGGTAACGTCATCCTTGTTGAGTCTTCTTGATTAGATCTTCTAGAGGGCAGAAATCTTGTTCTTTCCCCTGCATCCTTTCAATTAGCTAAAAAGTAGATACTCAGTAAATATTTTTTACTGAGTAAAAATAAGATAATAAGATTTCTTATTGTGAGAAATGAGATAATAAGGTTTATAGAGAATTCAGAATAAACTGGAGCATGTCCGAAAAAAAAAAGCAGTAGATGAAAAAATGAAAACTAGAAAACTGCAGAAAGCTGATAGTCAGGCGAGACATCCTGAAATGAAGCTCCTGGAAGAGCTCACTGAAGTCAGGGACCGGGACCCGGCAGACCCAGGAGGATGGTGGTGCTTGGAGGAAGGCGGTGGTTCCAACACTGCAACCCTTGGTGTGTGCTGGCCTGGCAGCAGTGAAGGCCACTTCCCAGATGAATTCAAAGGCTGTCCTAACACGGTGGCCACAGGGAGACCCAGCAGCCTCTGCATCACTGGACATAGAAGCTGGGAGTGGAGACGAAGAAGGTCATGACTAAGGCAGTTGGGGACAGCAGTTGGCTTTCGTTCAGAAGGTGGCGGCGAGCACGCCATATGCAGGGCCCAGTCCTCCAAGCCCCACACCCACGTGCTGCATCACTCACTGTGTGATTCCCGTTCTCCGTGTGTCCGTCACAGCTCTGTGGGCCTAGGAGTCCACTTCCTGCTCCTGTGCTCTGGTCCCTCGTGGTGGCTTCACAGGTCCCCTGCAGGCTTGTTCTTTCCCTGGGCCTCCACCTACCTGGGAAATAACTATATGTGTGTCCTGTAGACCACTGCACACTTCAAATACTCCCAGTCAACTCAACGTACATTTATTTAGGATCTGAAATACTGACCATAGTGCTGTTAAATGTAGAGTCATAGACTATGTAGAGTAAAATGAATCTTGGAGAAATCTGACTGTCCTGAATTTTACAGATGAGGAAAGTGAATCTCAAGCTTAGGGATGGAGGTAGAACTAGAAGCCCAATGTTCACTGGTTACCTCTTTCTCCATTCCACACTCCCAACAAATGTAGACTTTGTCGGGATCTAGATGGACTCATCGCTCAACTTCAAGTTGATTTATTTGAGAAAAAAAACGCATTCTGTCTCTCTGCTGGAATTATTTCTAGCCATTGCTAAAGCAGTTGGGTCTGGGCTGGAAATCAGAAGAACCACCCTTGTCAAATGTTGAAAGATGAGCCCACTTTTAAAACCCAAAAGGAAATGTGTGTGGCTTGTATCGCTGGAGGCTTCGAAACATTTTTTTTTTTATTCATTTGTGGAGTGTTTTTATCATTCTGGAGAAGATTTAGACATTGAATGTACTAAAAGGATTTCGTTTGACTGCTGTGTACTTACCCCTGCCTGTAAGCCTCTAATAAGCACTTGCAGGCGGAACAGCCTAATTGGCAGGATGAGTTAACGCACAGGCCATTGATTTGCTAAGCGCACGACACAGACCATGAGTGAAATAAGCCGGTAACTTCATCTCCCGCTCCGCGAATGCTTCTCGGCACCCCGCCCTCTCCCACCCAGCTCTGCCTCTGGACTTGAGCTTGCAGACAATTTCTTGTACCACTGCTATGCACTAGCAGGCTTAAGATAAGCCTGGAAGGAAGTGGAGAGGGAAGAACTTTCTGGTCAGGAGCAATTCTCTGCAGGAGAGTGGCCACCCCACGTGAAAACATGTGTGCATATAAAACATGGCTAAATATATGTTCTACTGAGGAGGAAGAAGTCTCTCTCATGGCTGTGAGAGTGGATTGCAGGAAAACAACTAATATTAATAATAAGGATGATCACATTGGCTTGGCCAGGGGCTGCATTCTGCTTTTTTCTTCCAGAAATGGTTTAGAAGAGTCATTGTGAGACTACTGGCCTAGAGCCTCTTCTCATCCAATTGAGAGTCCCAGGAGGTCATCTGGTCCTTCCTGCTGGACCTCAGTCCTCGCCAGATGCTGACCTAGTGTGGCCATGCTGCCTTGAAGGCATGCTTCAAACCTGTCTCTTGGATTTGCACAAACCCCATCTCTCCAGCCTAGGCATGGCCTTGTCATTGGCTGTGCACACCACATAGCCTGTCCTTGGAGTTGTCCCCTCTTTTCATGGACATCTCTCCACTGGCCCCACTCCGTGATGTGGCCTTTAATCATGTGCCTGTTTTCTGTGTCCCCCCAGGTCTCCCAGGCAGCCGCGGACCTCCTGGCGTACTGTGAAGCCCACGTGCGGGAAGACCCTCTCATCATTCCAGTGCCTGCGTCAGAAAACCCCTTTCGAGAGAAGAAGTTCTTTTGCACCATTCTCTAACTCCATTTGTGGTGAAAATGTCTCCTTTTCCATCCACAAAAATCCCCTGTAGAGAACCGTGCATGCTCTAAGCCCCAGGGAGCACTACCCACACCCATCCCTGCCTAACCCGTGGTGGCCGGGGCTTGTCTCGTTTTCTCACTTATTTTCTTTGTGGCATTCGATTTCATTTTTGTTCTTTTCATTTTCATGTTATTTTCATTACTGGCAAAGAAAATAGACATTTTTATAGTCAACTAACAAATACACCATATAAAAATAAGTATGGATGTAAGGGTTTAAAAATTTTAAACATCAATTCCCAAACTTAAATATATCATGTTAATGCATTTCAGGGGATAACTTACTGCAAAGAAAAACTGTACCCAAATATCCCCCATTTAATTCTGTGTCAAATTAGAGCATTTTGACCAACTGAAATATGCAGGTAAAGTTTCCATCTTCCTTCCTGGAGGAAGCAGCTGTGGAAGTTTTCACTTTCCTGCATTTTCCTCATCCTGCTAAAAAAGAACAACCCACAGGATTGGAGTGGTTTTCTGAACATGTGTCTTCCCGGGGCCACGTGACGCAGGCCCTGGTGGTCCTTGTTGACCCCTTTGGAGGTGGTCCTTCCACAAACGTAGGTGTTGTGTGGACATTGTAGTAAAGTTGGGCATAAACATGCACTGATGTGTATGTGTTGCAGCCAGACCTGCAGGTGCCATCTCCCTTTCCAAAGGCCACTTCCTCCCTCCTGCTCCCTCCTCTGCTGGCTCTTAGTAGTCCTAACGTGGGCTGCATGCATAAGGGCCTGTTCTGGACACAGCACTGGTCCCTCCGGGCTTTTACCAGGGCAGCCCCTTCCCTGCAGGAGTGAGCTGTAGTGACAGCGGCTCACTGTGTGCCACCGCCGATCTGAGCACTGATGTGTATTAAGGTATTTAATCCTCCAACAATAGATACCATTAGTGCATGTCTGTTTTCGAGCAAGGGGAGACCGAGGCACAGAGAGTTTATGTAGTTTGCCCAAGGTTACAGACAGTAAGCAGGGAAACTGGGACTTGAGTGCAGGCAGTCTGGCCCTCGAGCCCTCCCTGAACCCCTGAGCTGTGCTACCCGTTTGCAGGTAGGGAGACCCACAAACAATCTTAACACTGTGATGCGAACATCTTTGTCGTACTGACCCAAGGTCTGCTCGCTGCACACTTCTCTTCCCACCTTGGCCGGGAGGAGGCCTGTTGAGCCTGTCTTCTGGCAGTTTGTGGAAGATGATATGTGGATGTCCCGGAGGGGAAGGCTAGACATCCATGAATTAGCTCTTGGATTGTCTGAGATCACCCTGCAGGCCATGCCTAAACCAAACTCACGCTGCCCCCAATGTGAGAGGAGAATGAGCCGTGGGGGCAGAGAGCTCTTTGTCTAAGTTTGTTCTGTGCTGTGTATTTGGAAACTGCCTCTCTCCCTGGTTCTGCCAGAGCCCTGCTGTATGATATAGGGCAGGCCATTGTGTGCCTGAAATGTTCTAACCTACAAATTGGGGATAATGGCAATTACTCCTCCTGCCTCTCTGTCTGGGAGGAAAAAGGGAGATGCTACCTAGATGAAAGCTCTGATTATCATTTAAAACAAATAAATGTGCTAACTGCCACTCTATAATATAGGGAAAAATGCATGAGTTCAAAGATTCTCCGGTTCAGGTGGATGAATAGTATGAAATTGGCTGCAAAGAGGCAAATAGAATTTCAGATCAACGAATGACTTGCCACCCTCATAAATGGCTTTAGCACATTTTCATTCCTTGCTTCTTTTGTTGAAACCCATCCTTAGTTTCGTTAAAGCTCACCAGTAATGCCGGTGTTGTTAGGAAGCTGTTGCCTCAAACTATAGCAGAACTGTCTGTTGGATGTGATGCTAACACTTCGGATCCTTCTGTTGTTTGGTTCGGGACCCGGATCTCTTTATTCCGCGGTCCACGTCACGGTCATTAAGCTGATAAACAAAGCACAATCCCTAAAAGCACATCGGAGAGGCCAAGGAGGTGGGGCAGCACAGAGAGAGCGAGATCGGGTCCAGAAAAAAGGGCTCTGAGTCTCGCGCCAAACCTTCTCTCCTTGTCCTTTCTGTTCCTGCCCCTGCATGTCCAGCTTCCCCTTCGTTCTCTCTTTTTCCTTTTCTTCCCCACCCTCCCCTGTGAGACGCTTTTCTGTCGTTTTACTACACCTCTCCCCTCCAAACCTACGGCCTTTTTGCGGGTCTCCCCTCCTAAAGGGATTCCTGAGTGCAGGTTCACACACATGCGAATGAGCCCCCTCCCCTTCTATCGGTCAGTGCAAGATGAGCGACATAAAGCCTGCTTGTGCGACATAAAGCCTGCTTGTGCGACGGAGCGTAGCTGCAGCGGACAGTTGTCATGTTGTGTGTTCAGCTTGGCTGTCCAGCATCTGCCATCTCTTCCCGTAGGGGGAACGTCAGCCCTTAGGTACAAACGCAGTGGGATGCGGTACCTACCTCCCCCTGTGGAAGCCGAGGTAGGGAGATATTCCCTGTCTCTCAGGCACGCCGCCTTCCAGCCCTGTACCAGCCAGGGAGTGGTAGTGACCTGGAGTGGACCAACTGGACTCCCCTGCTTGGGACTGTGAGCCCGGAGCAAGTGACACAGAGATGACAGGATGCTGAGACTCATTTCTTGGAAGCCGCGGTGGCCCAGGGGTGGCCGTCGTGCAGCAGGGGAGGTATCTAGGTAGGGCCAGCAGGCTGCAGGGATGGCGAGTCCACTGGTAACCACGTCCAGGGATGGCAGGGTCTGGGAAGACCATTCCTGCTCCACTCCTTGGCCCCACAGAGCTGTCCCCACCTCCACCCATCTTCCCACATCTCCCTTCTAGTTTTCTGTCAATTCTTTGAGCCGCCAAGCTCTGTCCAGTAAATTTCTTATTCTTCCATGAAATAGCCTGAGTTGGATGTAAATACCATGGGACCTAACAATTCCACTCCTAGGTGTATACCCAACAGAGATGTGTACATATATTCATCAAAAGAACTGCCCTAGAATGTTCCTAGAAGCACTATTTGTAATAGCCCGAAACTGGAAAGTGCCCACGTGCCCATATTCCATGGGTAAACAAATCGCCATATAGTCCCGTGGTGGAATCCTATATAACAGTGAGAACGGATGATCTGCAGCTACACCCTACAACGTGCTGTGTGTCTCACAGACCTAGCGTCAAGTGAGACATGGCAAGAGCACACCCTATGATTCCATTTATATGAAGTACAAAACCCAGCAAAACTAATCTGTGCTGTTGCAGGTAGGAAGAGTAGTTACTCTTAAGGGGCTAGTTACCAGAAGGGTGCATAAGGGGAACTTCTGGAATGTGTTTCTTGATCTGGCTGCCAGGCACCTGTGTGTGTTCAGTTCGTGAAAATTCTTTGAGCTGTACACTTTCGATGTGGGCACTTTCCTGTGTGTGTGTTATACTTCAATAAAGCGTTGGTTTTTGTGGCTAACAATCAGGAATCCTACTGTTATTTTTTTTCTTTTTTGACACTTTGCTCAACTTTTTACTCCTCTTTAGATATCATTACTAACATTATATTAATGATAACGACCATTCTTACTTAGCAGGGTGTTTGAAGAGCGTGTTTGACAATATTTTGAAATCTGAAAGACTTGCAATCCGCAGCTGTCCGGATGGAGAATGGGCTGTCAGCGCCGTGCAGGTGGCTCCCTGTGACTAGCAGTGCAAACGCCACGCTGCGGCATTTCCGTCTTTTGGAAAAACCGGGAGGAATACTACTGGGACTTCCCACTTGATGACAGAGATGTCATTCTCTCCTGGCTTCTGGCCAGCAGGATTGAGTGGAGGGGATGGCCTGCCGCAAAACATCACTCTGGGGGTAGGAGTGCAGCCACTCCCGTCCCCCAGGCCACCCGGCCCTAGGTGCAGCGTTCCTTCTGCTGTGTTCCCACCCGCGGGAGCTCCGGCCCTGCTTGCGAACCTCAGATTGTCCCTGAAGATCGCCCAGTGCTGCCTCCCTTGGTCTCCGCCGCATTCACCTGGCAGCTCTGGCGTGTTGAATTCCAGGCTGATCACAGAGTAGCTTCACGCTGGGGACCTGTGACATGTGTCAGAAGGTCTTACCTCTGATCCTGAGCTCCAGGCCCCTGGGACTCAACAATGAGTCGTGAATTGTCAGCAGGGGGGCAGCAAACCAAAGGTCAGAAGGAATTTTGTTCTGGTGACTGTTCAGATTTGAGACAAAAATAATAACAACGTTTTGACCTGAGAAGAATATGGGTTATGGCAATGGATTAGACAGAATTTATTTACACTTCCCTTTCTCCAGCTCTTCAGTGGGGTGAGAAGACACCAGATCATGGGAGGATTTTGTGGAGGGTCAGAAGGTTGCTCCCTACCCTGCCCCAACTTTCAGCCACGTCTCCTGGGCCACACACCGCTCTGCCGTCCCCAGGATGAGGGGCCCAGCGCAGCAGCAGTAGAGGGTGAGCTGGGTGTCGGCCGGGTGTCAGTGCTTCCAGAGACACGTGTGGATGAACCAGTGATGACTCCCACTGGCCACAACCTGACATTGCATCCTGTTTGTTTCTAACAAAACCCACACTTGATTCTGTTTGAGCTATAAATAATTTAATGACTTGTAAAATTTTCAAGCCCATGTGTGGTCATTAACCACATGCTAGTGGTGGTGTAACCACTTTCTTCAAAGATTCCCTAGTGACACAGGATGGCCGCCAGGGCCCTGCCTGCTCTGGTCCCTTCTTACTCTCCAGCGTCACTTTCACACCTTGCTCCCCCTCAAAACCCCGTGCTCCATCCACGCTGGCCATCATTCAAGACTTCCTTGCTAGCCATGTTCCCTGCTGCCACAGGGCCTTTGCACCAGCTGCTTCCTCTGCCCAGCACACCCTCCACTCCTCTCTTGGCCAGGTCTACTTATTTGGTAGATCTCAACTCAGGCATCACTGCAGGCTCAGGCTTCTCTGACTTCTCTGACCAGGTTGAACCTGCTTCTAGGATCCTACTGCACTGGGAGGCTCTCCTTTACAACCCTTGTCATTGTTGCCATTTTACATTTGTATCAGTGATGGCTCAAGAAAGATCTTCTACCCTACTATGCCGTAAACTCCATGAGGGCAGGGGTTCCAATGTTACCACTGTATCCCAGCACCCAACATCGCATCTGGCATGTGATGGGCACTCAGTAAGTATTAGCAAATGAATACATGGAAGTTACTACTAGCACTTCTTTGACCTTGGGTGCTTCTCCCCAGAGGTAATCTATAAACTGCCAACTGGTGTGAATGAACCCTCAGAAGACTGTAAAATAGAAACCATGGGAGATGCGAGGGAAACCAATACCTTCTGAGTGCTAACACGTGCCAGGTACTGAACAAACGAGTTAACTTTTTAACCCTTACAACGACTGTGTTGTGAGATTTACTGTGCTCACTCTGCAGATGTGTGTTCCTCATATGCAGACAAGGAACTGAGTTCAAATTAAGTCACTTGCCCAACATCAGACAACTACCAAGTGACTGAATCTGAATTCACATCAACCCCTCTGACATCTCTCTGACGACCACCAGCCTGCTCGTTGTCACACCAAAGGGTTTAAGAACCAAAAGGTTGTTATCTCCTCCACATCCCACTTAAAGAGCAAAAGCTACCAGGAAAGCACGAGCGAGCGCACGCTATTGACTGCAGGGCATTGTTCCGCTTCCTTGCTGTTTAAAAACCGCACAGCACCTGGGTGCTATAAACTGCACCTTCACAGTGCGTGGCTGAACGCCCGCTGGGTTTAATGGAGGTAATTAAGACCAGGGGATGGCCACTGCTGGGTAAGAAATGAAAGAACAGCTTGAAGAGGAAAGAAACATCGTCCCACAAAGCACAAAGGTAACATTAGTCCCTTTAGTTCACGTCCTAAGGCCCGTTATTAGGAGCAGGAGGTTTTTGAAGTGTTTCTGTGAGCAAAGAGACCTATTATTACCATGGGCAGGTGTGTGTACAAGTGATCATTCCCTAACTTCTTTCCAAATCATTTGGTAAAATTCTTATCATTTACTTGGGACTTTTACACTTTTTAGACTATTTTATTCCATCTGTTGTTTTTCAGTTAAATTACACTTCGTTCAACTCGATTTTAGAGAAAAACCAGTCCCTGTGGGCAGAGTAAAAGAATCCATTGTTCTGGATAAATCCAGTGCTTTGCAGCTGACGCCAATCTTACAATACGTTTTCCCTGATCAGATAATTAGTTGTTTCATCTCAGTCCTGACTGGTCTGTCACATCAGCTCATCTTCCTTTAGTTAAAGATGACAGAGCAACAAGAAGATGCAAGAGGAAAGGAGACGCCCTGCTCGGTGGTGAAATAACGATGGAGCCGGGAGCTATTTAGAAGAGGAGAAAACAAAGACCAGAGCGGTGAGTAGCCTGGGCTTTGGAATCAGAGAGACTCGGGTTGAAGCCCTGGCTCTGCCACCGCCCAAAGCTTTCGTTTCCTCGTCTAGTGAAAGGACGATAATAACACCTGTTTCCTAGGTGGCTCTTGAGGATTCCTGACTATTTAGCATTGCCTGGGATGTAACACGTGCTCAGTAAATAGACATTAACTATATTTGTCCTGTTAATTGTTGTAGAAACAAGGCCACACAGAGACCCAGGCAGGCCAGTGCCAGGGTGCAGGCTCTTGGCCACTTTGCTGCGCTTCCCCTTGCGGTAGGTTGGGACTAGTTGGCACTCAGGGCTCAACTGGAAATAGTGAGCAAGCAAGCAGGAGGGCAGAGGAGGCTGGGGGCATCTTGGTGGGCGATGCTGAAGAATCCCAGCAGGCTGGCAGTCATCCTGGGTTCAAAACAAACCTTCGGGTGGCTGGACAATGCCACTGGGTAGGGTACAGGGCCGGCCCCAGCCCCCGTGATGGGCCTGGCTACAGCAAAATCTAGATTCACGTAATGAGTCTGGAGAACTAGAATTTGCCAGAAAAGAACTTGGGGTGGAGACTGTTTTAGTCTGTTTTGTGTTGCTTATAATAGAATACCTGAGATTGGGTAATTTATAAGAAATGAAATTTTTTCCTTCCTTTCCTTTCTTCCTTTGTTCTTCCTTCCTTCCTTTCCTCTTTCCCCTCCCTCCCTTCCTTCTTTCCTTTCTTCTTTCCTTCCTTCCTGCCTTTTCTTTCTTTTCTTTCAACAGGGTCTCACTCTGTTGCCCTGGCTATAGTGCAGTGGCGTCATCATAGCTCATTGCAATCTCCAACTCCTGGGCTCAAGCAATCCTCCTGCCTCAGCCTACTACAGGTGCATTCCATGACACCTGGCTAATTTTTCTATTTTTAGTAAAGAGAGGGTGTCATTATGTTGCCCTGGCTGGTCTTGAACCCCTGGCCTCAAGCAATCCTCCCAACTCAGCCTCCCAAAGTGCTAGGATTACAGATGTGAGCCACCATGCCCGGCTAATTTTTTCATTTTTATAGAGACAGGATCTCATTCTGTTGCCCCAGCTAGAATACAGTGGCATGATCATAACTCACTGTAGCCTCAAACTCCTGGGCTCAAGGGATCCTCCTGCCTCAGCCTCCCAAGTAGCTGGGACTACAGGTGTGCACCACCACTTCTGGCTAATTCTTTTATATTTTGTAGAGATGGGGCTCTCATTATGTTGCCCAGGCTGGTCTCAAACTCCTGGCCTCAAGCAATCCTCCCAACTCAGCCTCCCAAAGTGCTAGGATTATAGGTGTGGGCCACCGCTTGTGGCTGAAATTTATTTCTTATGTAGTTTTGGAGCCTGGAAAATCCAAGGTTAAGGGGGTGCATCTGGTGAGAGCCTTCTTGCTAGTGGGGACTGCCTGCAGAATCCCGAGGCAGCGCAGGGCATCACGTGACAAAGGGCTGAGCCGGCTTGCTCAGGTCTCTCTTATCTCACAAAGCCACCAGTCCATTCCTGTGATAACACATTAACCCATTAATTCACGAATGGATTAATCTGTTCTTGAGGGCAGAGTCCTCATGACCCAGTCACCTCTTAAAGGCCCCACCTCTCAATACGGCCACATTGGGAATTAAGTTTCAACGTGAGTTTTAGAGGGACGTTCAAACCACAGCAGAGACTATGGCGGAAGCCTAATCCTACCAACTGGGACACCCAGTGGGAGGAGAGCTCAGGCCTGGGACGTCCAGGACAGGAGTCTCAGGAGCAGGACAGGTGGTGGGCTGTGGTCGGAAGAACACTGCGGATGCTCAGCCAGGGTGACAGCCGCTGCGTCCTAGATTTGCCTCGTCAGGAGGAGCAGGGACAAAACCCTTCCAAGGGGGCCAAGGCTACTTGAGCACAGGTTGGAACAGAACACAAGGGACATCAGAAGCCCAACTCTTAGGGCCTGAAAAAGCAGGAGCAGGGAAGAGTGGGAGAAGCACTTCTCCAAGAGGCAGCCCCACGTCCTCTGAAAATGTCCCTTTGCTGGAGGGGTGAGGGAAAAATTTATCTTAATTTTCCTTAAACTCATTGCCGAGACCAGACTCAACTCCACGGATGGAGAAAGGCTTGGAAGAGGTTTACTACTGCAAGGCAGAGAATTCCCAGAGGCAAACAAGGTATTTGTTAACATCGGAGCATGTGGAGGGAGAAGGAGTTTCAATGGCTGTACAGTTCCACCTGCTCAATCCAGGAAACAGGTTTCCGGTTCCTTCAAATGCCATTATCTTCCTCAGTGTTGACATCTGGTATTTTGTAAACATCATCCAAACAGGTTATTACTTATTTCTGAAGAGGGCAATCCTTTGAAGAGATGAACTTCTAAGCATCTTGATTGAAGAGTTCTCCATTATAAAGTCATCATGGCTGCAGAGTTTGTCATGGTTTTGTGATCAGCTATGCATTAATAGCACTTACACTCTTACCATTTAAATGCTGAAAAAATTAGATTAAGATATACATATTACACTAATCATGAATATATTTTGTTAGAAAGTAAAGTCCCCTAAACCTACTATGAGTAAATGGACACATTTAAGAGAACATTAAGCCAGGCATGGTGGCTCACGCCTGTAATCCCAGCATTTTGGGAGGCCAAGGCAGGAGGATCACTTGAGGATCACTTGAGGAGTTTGAGACCAGCCTGGGAAACATGAAATTTTTCTACAAAAAAGTTTAACAATTAGCCAGACGTGGTGGTATATGCCTGTAGTCCTAGCTACTCAGGAAGCTAAGGCAAGAGGATCCCTTGTGCCCAGGAGTTTGAGGCTGTAGTGAGCTGTGATCACATCACTGCACTCCAGCCTGGGCAACAAAGTGAGACCCTGTCTGAAAAAAAAAAAAAAAAGGAACACTGAGCTTAAACTTAAACTACCAGAATAACACTTAGATTTAAATACCACATAAGTGATTAATTTATTTGTGATCAGATTGAGTGAGATATTTATAATATGAATTATATTTTTAGCACTGAAATAACAGCAATGTATTACCAAGAGTTTATTTGCTCACCAAAGTATTAACTTGCATATAATTAAAGTGAATTTTTGGCACATGTTTTACTTCAACACAGCTATTTAAATTTTTTGGAACATATTTGTTTACTGAACCACCAAATGCCATAATAAACTATCCTTACAGTCTTTGCCTTAATTGGGAGAAGAAAAATAGAAATTTCAAAGAAAAAATGCTAACACCCAGCCAAATGAAATATGTATAACAAAAGTAATCAGTACTAGATTTAGAAAAATTCTAATTTTATAATATATGTGTCATCAGTGTCTGCCTCATAAACAACATTAGGCCACACGTTTCCTATCAGTTATCAGCTGGTTATTTTAAGTTTCTAATCCAGCTAAGTGATGTTTAAAAATTCTATTACCAATGCATGTGCTAGATGTAGCTGGTCCTGTGTTTGCAGTTGTGGCAGAACAGGACCCCAGAAGCAAAAAGGCAGGGGACCCTGCAAAATGGGAGAGATACCAAGAGCAGCTCACGGTTACAAAGTATTCGCCATGCACAGTGAGACGCACTTAACTCATTTAACTCCCACGGAATTCTCCATGAAGTATGCACTATCATTGCTCCCATTGTACAGATGAGGAAACCGAACTGTATAAATGGCAATACCCAGGTTGAGAAAAGGGGGAGGCACTGATTTGCAGCACTTGCCAATTTCCATAGTGTAAATACTCCACCCACACCAATTTCAAGCTCCCAATGTAACATCAACAGGCTTGCAAAGTTTCTGAAAATGTAACAATCAGCTGTCCCTAGCCAATCAAGTTGCTTGCTCCAGTTCCTAGTCACACGATCAGTAAATGGAGGAGCTATGATTTGAACCCAGGAAGTCTAACTTCAGAGCCCATGTTCTCAACCTCTATGTCATCTGTTTTTAGGAAGAATAATCCACGAATGGAAAAAGAGAACAGAAAAGGGGACACCAGTGCTCCCAGGGCTGCACCGGAGCAAGAGTAACAGAGTCAGGTACGGATCAGTGTTCGCCTGCTCTAACTGAAAACTTCAGTAAGAAAAGGAAAGAAAAAGTAACTCATATAATATAATGAACTCTCAGAGGAAGAAAAATTGACAAATTGGACAGCTTTTAAGTTTGAAGAGATGCTGTATCTTTCGTTTCTGTTTTTCTAATAAAAATGCCCAGTTCCAGAGAGATCCCTTAGGTGGCTGGGCAGACAATTAAGCTACCTTTATTTGGTCGAATTGACACAAATTCCTTTAACCTTTCATGAACAGAACACAATCAGGAGTGGGAGCACTCTGCAGACACAGGCCAGGGCAGGGGAGGTCGGTGTTCTGGAACTTTCTTCTCAAAGTCCTCATTCATCTCCATTTCTGTCAGAAGTTTTATGGAATACCTTGGGAAACATAAAAGGCATTGTTTCTCCAAATCAATTTATGAAATCCGTAGATTCACCGCACTTTTATTTACTGTCTACTATGTCTTTTGCACCTTGGTACTCGAGAGGCAAGAACAGGTAGAATTCCTTTTCTGTGAGTTTCAGGGTGAAGACTGGCAAGTCCCTAGGCTGACAGGGGAGAGTGATCAGGGCTGTCCCAGGAGGGGATGTGTGTGCGATCAGGGGGCACATGGAAGAGATAGGATGCCCATTTCAAGGAGTTAGCAGATGGGATTGTCTAAAGGTAACTGAGACCCCAAGGTGGATTCGGGTTTCATGAGGACTAAGGCTCTACAACTTAAGAGAAGGAATCTCAGATTACAGAATTGAGTCCTAGTGCTGGGCACGGTCCCTGAGCTTCAACTTCATTAGCTTCTGTTAATAACTGAAGACTGCATTTCTGCTAAGACCTGAAAAATAAGTAGGAAGTAGCCAGGCCAAAGAGCTGGAGGGATAGAGAGCAGGGAGGGGACTTGACTGGCGCAGGCACAGGAGAGCGCTAGTTCCCCGCTGCCATCTGGGATTTGGGGCTGGTGTCAGGGTGGAGGGGGCTCTGGTCAAATCAGAGGCAACCTGCTGAGCAAGGCAGGCGGGGCCAAAGACAGTAGCCTAAATGGGCTCAGCTGAGATGCAAATGGAAGACTCAAAGGGCTCAAAACAGAGAAGTGGGAAAAACAAGAGGTAGGATTCCAACTCAGGGGATTGCTGAGCCAAGCCTCCTTTCACCAGTCAGAGCGGAGTGGGCCGTCAAGATCAGTACCATGACCCACAAAAAGAAACCCGTTTTATATTACAACTCAGGACCTACATACAAAAGTTTCAGAAAGTATCTTTACTGTGTGCTAGGTACACAGTACCCGATGTTTTCTATTCTGTTCTATTGCATTTGCTAATGAATGCTAGCATGTCACACTAAATTGCTTTCACATGCACCAAAGGATCCTGACCTGCAGTTTGGAAACCGCTTTTGCATAATATATGATTGTGATGTCTGGCTGCCTTTGAATGCTCCAGAAAGAATCTCATTCACACCAAAAGCGCTAGTGACCAATGCAGACTTTTCTGGAGATTTTGTAGGGGTGATGGAGGAGGGCTTTATGTCACCCACAATTTTATAAGTTCTCTTGGACATGTCTGCCCCACCAACTGAGGGTGCTTCTCCTCCCCCGCACCTCCACCCTGAGCAGGGCCAGGTCCCGTCTGTCCTCCCTCCCCGCCCACTCCCAGGAACAGATGCATTCCTGTTCATTTCTCACAGGGCAACATGGTTGGTTTCTTTCAATACAATGCACCAACTCACTGACAAGTTCTGGCACCCTTGCTTCAGAAAGGGAATATCAAAGGATTCACCCAATAAAACTGTGCCTCTTGCACTCTGCTAAGAAATTAATATTTCCTGCATATCATTACATATATCTATTTCTCCCGCTAGACTGTGACCACCTTGAGGACAGGGACTTTGGGTACTCAATAAATGTTGAATCAATGCATGAATTAATTAGTTAATCAATGAAGTGGGTAGTTTATTCCCATTTTATAAATTAGGAGATGGTGGGCTACAGAGATTGCAGTGATTAGGACTGCTCTACTGGTGAGCTGAGAATTAGTCTTCAAACTCAAGCCCATGTAGGCAGGATTCCTTTAAACCAGACACACAAATCAGTTCTTTCCCATGTCCCTGCAGTGGCCCAGAAATGGACCAATGATGGGAAAAGAGCAAGCATGGATCATACCATTTCTGAGATGCGTGTTATGGTTTGTGTGTTTGTTATTTCAGATTAAGCCAAAGCAATAAGGTCTTCAGAAAGGATGAACCAAAAGCCCCTCAATTCTTTTTCCATTTGATATTTAAGGTCATTGGGGACATCTTATCTGTAACATAACTTTATTTGTTTAATGAGCGGCCTTGGTTACCGCAGCAACAAGTGTGTTGGTCCTTTTCAAATGAGCATGCTACAGTTTGTACCTGAATGAGAAAGAGGCAGTGGGAAGATAACTAACGTGGCATTTATAGCTGGCTTAAACATATCTCAAAGACTTACATTGATCATACAGGAAGCTTATAAAACCAAAAGCTAGCGCCAGTGCAAAAATGTGTTAAAATTGTTGGTTTAGGCCAACATACAGGATCTACTTTTCAATTTTCATTTAGCAGACTAATGAGCTCAATTTATAGGCTAAAATTATCCAGAGGAAATGTCCAGTTCCTGAATAGATCACACAGCCCCATGCAGCTATATTAAAGAACGTTCATGATGACAGAGATAAACAATTCAAAAGAGTTACTTACTGGATGTGGGCTATTCTGTCTCCTGTCTTCTCTCAAAGTATTTCCATGTTCTATTAACCTCATCTCAGATAGTTACAGTGACAGAAAAGAGCCTAACGGTGAGAGCTGGATAAAACACTGAAATAACTAGTTAACTGCCCTTCAGGGCCCCAGAACTGTTTCTGCGATGCTGTATTCCCCACTCTAGTTAACACTGTAGAAACTCATCACAAGGAAAATGTTGTGCGGGCCCAGCAATCCCACTACTAGCTATGATCAGGAAGAGGTTTCCTCGTGTGCATGTGGCAGTGGGCATCAGAACCAGCACTGCAAGACTGTTAGAGTGAAAAACTGAAGCACTTCAAAGGAGCAGCAAGCCCAAGGGTTAGGACACAGACCCTGATGTGGCAGACGACCTGGGTTTGAGTCTGGGTTCCACCACTTACTGGCTGAGTGACTCTGAGTCAGTATCTTAGCCTCTCTGTGTCTCAGTTTCCTCATCTATAACATAAGGATGGTTAAAAAACACTACCCGTTATAAGGATACAGGAATGAGAATTCCTAAAGCACTTCACACTGTGTCTAGCAGATAAAAAATATCGTATACACGTGCATCAGTGGGAAAATGCAAAAACAAACTGTGGCACATTCATCCAGTGGTGCAATCTCCTGCTAAACAGTAGTTGAAATGAACAAAATAGATCTACATATATCAAATAAGATAAGTATTTAAAACATGTCGAGTGAAAAGAACAATTGTGGAATGATATATAAAGTATGCTATTTAGATGAATTTAAAAAAACAATACTGCATATTTTTATGGATACCCACATGTGTGTGTGCGCGTGCACACATGCGCGCGCACACACACACACACACACACAGTTAAAGTATAAAAACGTGGACCAGAGGACATATCTCAAAGTCACTGTGGTGAACAACTCTGCAGAAGGAAGAGACAGGAATAGAATTGGGAAGGGGACAAAGACGACTTCAACTGTATCTACAGGGATTTATTCTATTAACAACAATAACAACAAAGTTAACATCCCCTACAACAGGAGATGCTACTTATGAGGGCTGAGCCCTGGGGTGCTTTGGGGTGATCTTGAATCTTAGGGGCCCCACCCTCATCTGTTTTACATACTTCCATACCACTCCAGGTCCCTGTGGCCCCAAATCGCTACCTCGGCATGGCAGGTCTTGTGTTCGTCATTTTCCTTGCTACATCCCAGGGCCTGTCTCAGTGTCTGGCCCCAGCAGGTATTTAATAATCATGTGTTGAATTAAATTTAAAAGCAAAGTATTTTAAGAAAATGTTTAAACAATTTGAATGTCAAGACATTAGAAAGTCATAATATAATGATGTAGGAAGATAGGACAACCTGCACCACTGTGTGAGAAGAGCTAACTCATAAGCTAGCTATCTGTGATGAGTTCATCGCCAAGGTGGGCCACGTGGTTCCAAACAATGAAGGTGTCTGAGCATAATGGATTTGCAGCCATTACTGGGCCACGGAATGAAGTGCTGAGTACGGAAGTGCAAAGATAATGGAAGTGCAATTAAGTCAGTTCCAAACCACAAATGCGTAATGACATCAATTCAAGGTTACATAATAGACTCAAGGCATGGGTTATGAATTCAAACTCAGATATCTCACCCCTGCCTAAACCTCCCCACCCTCCTGCTCTCCCATACTTCTTTCCTAATCAAGTTAGAGTCTTTGATCCATCACTTCAACCTCCCTCTTGCCTGTTAGAGCTTATGTCCACATGACTTTCTCATTTCCTGTGCAGGTCAGCTGGGCTTGAAACCTCCGTAAAACAGTCTGCCTTTTTCTCTTCTATCTGAATCTCTGCTCGAATTCTCAAACCTACCTACCTTCCAGGTCTCACCTCATCTTCAAAGCCTCCCTTAATGTTCCCAAGTCCCGTGTGTTCCAAAAGCACCTGGGTTTGCTTTGATCACAGTGCTGACCACATTGCCTTGTGAGCTCCACACTCTTCTCAGCCCCGTTAGTCTTTGCAGCCCAGCGCCTGCTACACAGCAGATGCTCTGGGCAACACTCGTGGGCGAGGAATGGGCAGAGAGACAGGCCAAGGCATACAGTCTTCTGTCCCTTGAGCCTCACCAGGGACCTGTTTGCCTTTAGAGAACAACAACCTCTCCTGAGCAGAAGGCAGAAGACGCCCGCCAGCCTGGCCTTATCCCTCCAAGCCCCTGGGCCCTTAAAGAGAAACCCAAGCAGAGGAAGACAGGGGGACCCTCCCTTGCCTCCTCTCACGGAACCCTCTGCATGGCCTGGCTTGTGCCTTCCAGAAGCTCATTTCATCCCCTTGAATCATATCGGAGTTCCTCCTGGGGAGTAAAATGAGAGATCAGGGAGAGGCCTTAAAGTCCAGAAAGAAGAAAACCTGCATGTGTCTATTAATTCGTAGTTAGTGTTGTTCAGGGAGCAGGGACTCGCCCTCCACCTCTTGGCAAGTGTCATGAGATAAATACATTACAGCAGAGAAGTTATTTCCATCATTATCATTTGCTTTGTCTGACATTGCAAAGGACGCTGTCACTGTCCTTGTGGCCCCTCACTGTCCCAGTGACGCTGTCCACCGCCCTGTCCCTTCTGCCTGCATGCTCTTGCCTCCTGCTCCTTCAGTGCAGATGATGTCAGCTCCTTGCATTTTATTAGCCTGGGCTTGACCTGGCCCAGTCCCATTACTGTGAGGTCAGGGGTGTTTCTGCTTCTCTGAAAGATGGCACATTGCTCCCAATCCTTCCCTCTTCCTGTATCCATGCCCTTTGCCAGGTGATTTTGCAGCGCCTCCCGCTGGAGGCGGCTAGTGTTTCATTGCACCACTCCATAGGGGCTTGGCCTGTGGCTGAAAGTAACATCACCCTGTTCCGAGCTTGGAACTTAGGAGGCCTCTTGTGTTTTTGATCAACCCTCCTGTGCTTCTGCCTCTGCCGTGAGAAGGACATGCCCTGGGTGGTGACTGTCCCTTCTGCATGGGTCCCAGAACAAGATCAGCAAGGCAGAGCCACCCATGCCAATCCATAGTCTAAATCAGTCACCCCAGCTGACTCTAGATGCTTGGGCAAGAATGAACACTGAGTCATGGTGTGGTTTATGATACAGCATGAGCCGACCAACACCACTCTTTACCCTTTTCATTCCTCTAGGCTCACAGAGGAAAGGGGACTAACATTTTTTTTTTTTAAGAGATGGAGTCCTGCTCTGGGCTGTGGTGTAGTGGTGCAATCACAGCTCACTACAGCCTCAAACTCCTGGGCTCAGGTGATCCTCCTGCCTCAGCCTCCCAAGTAGCTGGGACTACAGGCATGCGCCACCATGCTCAGCTAGGACCAATGTCTAAGCACCTACTAGTACCAAGTACTTTCAAATATAATATTATATTTAAATTTTTAAAAATTATATAAGGTAGTCATTATTTTTCCTTCTACAAACAAGGAAACTGAGGCTCAGAGAAGTTAAGTAGCTTTTCCGAAGCCACAGTTTTAGTAAGTGACAGTTAGAATTCCAAACCAAGTCCTCTGGCTTCATGGGAAACCCTGTTTCCAGTGCCGAATACCTTATAAAGATCAGATGAGGTTGCTGGGGTATCTGATTGCCATCCCCACGGAAGATAATTACAGGTTTTGTTCCCCGACACTAGTTCATCTGGAGAAAGAGTTACGCACCTCATTGTGTATAAACCAGAAGGAAAAACTGTTTAATAGCGTGTAAGAGTGGAATCTCGCCCTGGTAATACTTATATCAATATGGATAATGAACCCTGTGCATAATGAGCTATTTGAAATTGCCCTTTTATCTTTTAAGATCAAAATATCATCCTGTCCTCTGACGCAAAAAGGCTCTAAGATATTCTTGCTAAATTAATGTAGAGTCATTCTGAAAACCTAATGCCATCCTCTCTGCTAGCATTTGAAATTAATTTCTTATAAAACAGCTCTGCAATTTGGCAGACTTCTCTGTACGTATTTTGGTTCAAAAGCTTTGAAGTAATTTTAATGCCGTATCTTGGGCAAATATTAAAACAATGTCAATTTTTAACCTAAACAAAAGACAAAAGTGTAGAAGAAACTTGTTTTTCTTTTTCTTTGATCTCCTAAAAGCATGCTTCCTAATACATCTCAAGGAACAGAGTGAACAAAGGGAACAAGATGGAAAAAGTCAAAGGAGGGGGGATAGGAACAAATCTCTTCCTATAGGCACAAAACCAAACCACCCTAAGAATATTAAGTTGTGAAAATTTTCGATTTGGGAAATGTGTAGTTGTAAAGAATGATTAAGAGAAATGCATCATGTTATATATAATATGGGGAAAAGGAATGTTAAGGACCGGTCCTTTTAGGATGCTTTCAGGTGAGCAAAAGTGGAAAAGACTGGAATTTCTCCCTAAAAGGGTTTTAGTATGTGTTCAAAGTTGGACTGTGGTGATTGAAGACAATTGAGCACTTGCGAGAAAGAGACCAAATTTTACTTAGGTTTTTAAAAATTTACTCATCAGTACAATCTGTTTCAATTTTTTAAAATTTTTTAAAAAATATTATTAACTTAATGGGACCCAGTTGCCAAATACAATATGGAAAGCCCCTTTTATCCACGTCACGGAGCAAATTACTTTGGTGAGTTTAACGTTGCTGAGTGTCCCCACAGGTTTTGCTCCCCAGTGTCACAGACATCAAAGAAGAATGACTGCCTTTTTCCTTGATTACCGTCTACACTATTCCTCTTCCTTCTAATTACCCTCTTTGCCTTCAACCCGCTTCTCCTTAATTCATTTAAACCCAGCCACTGGTCAGCGTTGGTTTTCATTGTCATCTATGTTCGCTGTTGGGTGTGCTAGGGCTCAATGTGGCAGTCTCCACTGTCATCAGCCCCTGGGGCTCAGCTCAGAGAAACAGACATTCATCCTCCCTGCCCACTGAAACCGAGCCATGTGGAGAGGGCTGTACGGTTGCCAGTCGGATGCATTAAGGCTCTGTGGGCAGGAGTTTCAGATGTGAGCTACATATGAGAAAGTCCAAGAGCCATTTCTGACTGCAGAACAAGTTGACAGAGCTCGCTGGAGAGGAAGCGATAGCGGTTATTTATTTATTTAGGGGGGCCAGTTCATCGTTAATATTTTAATTTACTATAATTATAAAAATTTCTTTTAAAAAGAAATTAAGTGGCAATACTGCAAACTTGCCAGTGACTCCTTTCAGTGGGGAACCTAGTTGTGCAGACCATGCAGGAAGCCACGAAGGTGTAACTGTCCTCATGGTGGCAACAATATAGCCTAAATTCCATCAATTTTAAAGAAAATCAGTAGCTTTGTTTCTGTTTGCTTGTTCTTTGTGTGCCTTCTCCACTAGAATGGAAGAGAACCAAGTTTATTTTGTTCTCATGTATAATCTTAGTGGTGTCAGGCATACACAGACGCATAATTAATGTTGTTGAAAGAATGAATGTATACTACCCAAGTCGAGCAAATTTTTACAATAGGTAAACTTTGCTTCCATGGTGCAATCAGTACCCCATTTTTTTTCACTTCCAATGGTTCTAGTCATCTCTGGCACCCACTTTCCTGTCCATACTCCTCTCTTTACCATATTTCTCAAACTCACTACAAACTCTGACCACTGAGATATACAAGGACCAAGGAGTCAACCAGCGGATGAACAAATTAGTCTATGATTTTGGCAGAAAGCCTGGACAACTTCCTAGTAATAACGGCATTTTAAGGAGTCTTACAGAGACAGTGGACCTTTCTCATTTGTTGTCAAATCCATTAGTGACTCCAGCTTTGCCAATGCCCAGCTACTATGACCTGCTGTAATGTAGCAAGTTACCAATGGAGGGAAGACTCCTCCAGCACTGAGACCACCATCCATGATATTTGATATGGTTGAGATTGTGGATTGCTTTTAGCATTTCCTTTAAGCTGAGGAGGAGAAAGAGGAAACAGAGAAAGTTACGGAGCAATATAGTTCATTAAATGAAAAAAGGTAGAGGATTGTCAGCAGGAGGAATTTGAATTCTGGCACTAATCCAAACATTGCAAACGAGCCCCTTTGTAGGGAAATTTCTTCTTGATCAAGCAGTACTTGCACAATTGGGGTCTGAGATGTAAAGTTGAAGAATTATTGAATTAAGGTATGTCTAAGACCTTTTTGGTTTCATTTGTTTTAAAAGCAATTGTTAAAATTACTATTTTCTCCTTAATCTTTCTGATATCTTTTCTAAGGATTAAGGTTGCATACACCTAATTTTAATCTGGTTGTCTTCATATTCATGTTTAGAGAAGAGGACGGAAATAACATCTACAGACTTACATTTTCTCATTTAATATTCAAAACAAGTCACTGAAGTATGTCCTGCAGCTCTCATTTCACACATTAGGAATCTGAGACTTAAAGCGGTAAAGTACTTTCCTTGCTCAAAGTCACACAGCTATTGTAATAAATGCAAATCTGAGTTTTGGGCTCAAATTTATCTGCTAGACCCTCAGAGAATATTTAGATTCTGTTTTTTTCCTCTTATGAAGACTTCTGAATTTTAAATTTTATGTTAGATTCTGCCAAGATTGCCTGAATAATGTGTACTCTTTCACTTTACCATCCTGAACTTCTAAAAGTCTTTAATCTTTGGACATCTCTAGTTCTATCTTTGAAAATAAGAAATTTGCTGTCATGTGTCATAGCTTTCAAAAACATATCTAATCTTCATAGCAAGGTCCCCCAAAGTCTACTGAAACTGGACTTAACTGAAAATTTATATATATAAATAAGAAATGCGTGCAAATAGCAGTGCATGTGCTGAAACGGAAGTGGTAAAATTAATACAAATTATTCTGAGTTAGGAGGAAGACAAGTTCATCTTTTTAAAGGTAAAATGACTCAGTGTGAAAATGCAACACAGCCAACATATTTTATAATTACTCAAAAATTATTTCCTCTTTGAGGACCAATAGAGATACTCTTTTTCGTAAAAACGTACAATATGAATTTTCCCACAGTGAAATCTAAGTTGAAACCCCCCATTTGGAGCTTACAGCTACGGCTAAACTAACCTTTACCAATCTTAATTGCTATCCAAAATCTCCAAATGCTTCTCCGAAACAAAACAAAACATAGAAAAAGAGGCAAAAAGAGGCAAGCTTTTTACTGCCACCTACCGTTAGAAAAACAATTGCCTGCTAAGTGCAAGGGTGACCATATGGCCTACTTTGCAGAAAGTCCCTGTTGTCTTGACATCCATCTACTTTAGAATTGTCCTGCACCCTTTTGCTCTCAGAACCCTAATTTGGATGATAAATTATGTGGTTGGTACTGGCTCTTTCCATACATCATTTAAAATGTTCAAGTCAAGCTTGCTTCTCCCACCTAAACATACACACGCTTCTTCCCAGCTCCCATTCTTTCTCTTTCCTGTGTTCGTGACCAAGCTTCTCGAGATAGTAATGCACACACCACGTCCACTTCACTACTTCTCATTCACTCCTCCACTCACAGTAGTCTCCCTATCTACTCTCAAAACTGATAGCTGCCTATCGACCCTCAAACCAGCAGACGTGTTTCTGCCTTTATCTTGCTTCCTATGTAGTGACAGCACTGTACACAGTGGCCTGTTTTCTCTCCACCATCTGACTTCTTGAGTGACACATTTTCTTGTTCTCCACCTACATTCTGGCTTCTTCTCAGTGCCCTTTATCATTTCTCTGCCTCTGCTCACACCTAAATGTTGGTGTCTCTGTTCATCTTTGCTGTATGGACTATCCCTGGGTAATCTCATGAATCCCACTGCAATCACCTTGCTACGGGTTCCCAAATCCATTCATTCACTTGTTCATTCACTAAACATTTATGAAGAAGCACCTACAAAGTGCCAGTCACTGCTTGAGATTCTGGGGTTCACTGGGGAACAAAATGGAGGGGGGAATGTCTCTGCATTGTGTGGACAGCAAGACAATAAACCATAAACAAAATACGTATGTAAGCTGGACAGTATCTTTGCGAGTGATGATATAGAATAGAGCAATAGAGACTGGGAGTGGTGGGGGGAGCTTTTCGAATGGGATGGACGGGCCTCATTGAAAAGGTGAGCTGACTTGGAGGAGGAAAAGGAGCGAGTCATGAAAATATCTGGAAGAAGGGCAGAAGGAACAAAGTACAAAGATCCTGGAGCAAGAACATACCTGTCATATTCACGGGATGGCAAAGAGGCCATATGGCTCTGGAGCAAAGTGAATGAGGGGGAGGGGAGTAGGGGATGAAGCTAGAGGGACAGTGCTCCAGATCCCAGTGGCCTGTAGAGCCATCATAAGGACTTTGGTTTCCCTGTGAGAGAACTGAGGAGCTATTGCAGGGTTTTAGGTAGAGAAATGACATAGTCTCATTTACGTTTTAACAGAATCACCGTCTTAGGTCAGGTTTCCAGGGAAACAGACTCAGAAACACAGGTTGTGTGCAGGAGGTTCATTGGGGTCTGCTCTTGGGAACAGAGCAGGGAGGGAGCTCAACTGGGCAGAGGAAGAAGTTGGACTGAAACGCAGTTGCAACAGAGGCCATGGGATGGCTCTTCAGAATTATTCCAGATCTTTATACCCCTGCTTAAGTAGGCATTGGATGCCTCCTTGGAGGGGGCTGTACCCTTGAGCGAGGGAGCAACCTTCACCCAAGGGCAATTCCCAGAGGGAGATTCAGCGCAGAGTCCTCAGCTGTCTGCACTGTCCATCCTGAATGGGGAGCGGTTCCGCTGCATCTCTCGCAGTCCCACCCACGCCACCTCCCTCCCATAGACCTAGTCCCTACAGTCAGCATCTGGGATCACCCCCATCTTCTGGTTGGCTCTCTCTACTGCACCTTGTCTCAAGGCCTCAATGATACTCATCATCTCCCTCCTCTACTCCCCCTGGTAGATTTTCCTCACCCTCAGCCAGTCTAGTCACAACCCAGTAATGTGGGTGATCCTCGCAAAGCATAAGTCAAATCGTGTCTCTCCTGTGATCCACACCCATCAAGTAGCTACTCCCCATTCATTTCACAGTAAAAGCCGAAACCTTTGTGAATTATTATCATATTCTTGCTCGAGACTATGTCTCTAACCTCATCCGCTATTATTCCCTTCATGGCTCACTTTGCTCCTGCTACACCAGCCTCCCTCCTCTGCCTTGAGCACACATTTGAAGGGTGATCTGGCAGTGTCTGTTTTCCTACTCTTGTCAGAGAAGCCCAGACTCTGATGCATAGCCAAAATATGCGTCACGATGCTTCAAACTGAAATGTTAAGAATTCTATCCGCTAGTGTAAAAGGTTGTCTTCTGCAACGATCATCTGGTAGTCTCATCATAGGCATTTAATTTAATAGAATTCAACTACTGGCTAAAAAAGAAAGAGAAGTAAGTATTTAAAGAGTGCACATTACAAAGGCAGTGTGGGCCGGGTATGGTGGCTCACGTCTGTAATCCTAGCACTCTGGGAGGCCAAAGCTCGAGGTCAGGAGTTTGAGACCAGCCTGAGCAAGAGTGAGACCCCATCTCTACTAAAAATAAAAAAAAATTAGACAACTAAAGATATACAGAAAAAATTAGCTGGGCATGGTGGCTCATGCCTGTAGTCCCAGCTACTCGGGAGGCTGAGGCAGAAGGATGGCTTGAGCCCAGGAGTTTGAGGTTGCTGTGAGCTGAGCTGATGCCACGGCACTCGCCCTGGGCAACAGAGTGAGACTCTGTCTCAAAAAAAAAAAAAAAAAAAAAAAGTAAAGTTGTTTTGGAAATACACCCCTGAGAAAGTTTTATATTATATTGATTTACACGCAGTGCCTTATTTACAAGAAGCATCTGGTCATTCCATTGTTTGGTGGCCTGGAGGCTTTTACACCTTGGGGAAGATCCATCCAGGTGGACAAAAGTGGCCTCCCCTTGACAAAGAGAGTGAAAGGCTGGCCTCAACTGCAGTTCTGAGAGAGCAGACAGAAGCCAAGACCTGGTCTGTCCAGAGGAAAAGCGAGGGCTGGTTCCAGAAGTGTAGTTCTCCCCAAAGAGCAAGGCCTTTTCCAGAAGCCTTCCAGAAATCTCTCTCTGGGTCTCATGGGAACTTTGCTAAGCCAGGCTGCATGGCCACTGGGCAGGGCCTCAGGAACTGCTGGGAGGTGATGGGCCTGGACTTGGGTTCTCTGGGCTAGTCACAGTGATCAATGGATGGACTCATCCACAAGGGGTTAAAGCTCCACTCCTAGAGCTCACAGTAGGCTCGATCTCCCCCAAACCACACGGGGCTACACTGTCGGGAGGGGCAGCAGTGGTGGACAGTCAACCACAAGACCCATCATGGGACTTCCAGGAAAGCTCACTGAAAGGTCAGATGGGCTACACATGCTGACCATGGTGTCGTGATTAGTGTGCATTTCCATCACCACCACCATCATCATCAAGTCATCATCACTGTCACCATCATCACCAACATCACCATCACTACCACCTTCATAACCATCATCATCACACCTTTGTTTTCACCGTCCTCATCCTCATCACCATCATCAACTTTATGATCACCATTATAATCATCACCACCATCAGCACCATCATCAGTACCATCATCACCATCACACATCTGTCATCACCATCATCCTCATCCTCATCACCATCACAATCACCATCATCAACTTTATCATTACCATCAAAATCATCACCATCATCACCACTATCACCATCACCATCATCACCACCATCATCACCATCATATATTTGTAATCACCACCACCAACATTATCACCATCACCATCATCATCATCCTCATCATCATCACCAGTCACCATCACCTTCATCATTACCATCATCACCACCATCATCACCATCATCATCACACATTTGTCATCATCACCATCATCACCACCACCACCACCATCATCACCATCACAACATCAGCATCATCATCATCATTGCTGTTGCTTCCAAGGAATTTCATAATCAAGAGAGGAGCCCAGCAGTGGAGGGAAACCTTATGGCTGGACCATCTTAGGCTGGACACAGCCCCTTCCCCGACACATGTAAAGCCAGCTAACCACTTACCATCTCCAATGATACCGCCCTGGTCCAAGGCATCACCATTTCCCACCTACATTAGCAAAATAACCTCTCCCCTGGGTTTTGCACTTCTGCCTCTGTCCCCTTACCTTCTATCCTTAGCAGAGAGCCAGAATGACCCTGCTAAAACACATAAGTCCTGACATGCTGGTCCTCTGCTCAAATTCTTCCCATCGCAGAGGAAATGCCAAAGTCCTTGCAGGGACCCAGAGGCCAACATGACCCTGCCCATTCCTCTCTGTCCGCTCTGCCCATCACTAGCCTGTCCCTGGCTTGGCTCCAGCTTCAGTGGCCTCCCTGCTGGTTCTTGGACACCCAGGCATGCTCCTGACCACAGGGCCTTTGCTCTGTACTCCTGCTGCCCAAACCACTCCTTCCTCAGATGCCTGCCTGGTTCATGCCTCTTCCCCGGGTTCCCCCCAGTCCTCCCTGCTCAGCAAGGCCTCAGGCCCTTCTCTAAGGTGCAACCCCATGCCCTGCACTGCTTGTTTCTCCCCAGCACCTCCTGCTGCCTTTTCCACTGTGTGCTTTAACAATCTATCATGTTTACTCTTTGTAAACTGAAGCTAGAATAAAGCGCCAAAAAGCCAGGGGGTTGTCTCCAGCCCATGGAGTAGGGTCTGGCCTGAAGTAGACGCTCACAAAATGCTTGTTAAATGAGAGAATGAGCATGGCTTCCCCCCAGCAGCACATCTCCAGCTGCCACATTCAGGGTGGAGACACAGATCTCCGAACAGATAAGAGGTGCCCCAGGTGGGGCTCCCCAGCCTCAGTTTCCATTGGGCAACAATGGAGGGAATGGCAACCCTCTCTCACGGGTTCATTTGAGAGTTACAGGAGAGAGCACATGAGGCTGCTCATTGGGGCACAAGGCCTGCCCCAGCATAAGTGCTTGGGCTTCTTGCTGAGTCAGAAAAATCGATTTTTGTGCCTTTGGAAGACAAGGATCCACCTCCACATCCGCACTGAGGCAGCAACCAACAGAAAACATTTTCTCCCCTCCAACTCACTATGACATCTGTGGGTCCCATTTGCCTGAACCTGGCACATAGCAACCTCACAACCAGTGTTTCCTGAATGTGTAAATGAATGGATGGATGGATGAGTAAATGGATGGATGAGTGGATGGAATGGGTGGATGGATGGGTGGATGGATAGACAGATGACTGGACGAATGGGTGGGTGAACAGATGGATGAATGAATGGACAGATGGACAGATGAATGGATGGATGGATGGATGGATGGATGAATGGATGGATGGGTGGGTGGATGGATGAATGGATGGATGGGTGGGTGGATGGATGAATGGATGGATGGGTGGGTGGATGGATGAATGGATGGATGGGTGGGTGGGTGGATGGATGAATGGATGGATGGGTGGGTGGATGGATGAATGGATGGATGGGTGGGTGGATGGATGAATGGATGGATGGTTGGGTGGATGTATGGATGAATGGATGGATGGATGGGTGGATGGATGAATGAATGCA
>CAUYSK010076995.1:0-42852 GCA_963575035.1 Avahi laniger | reverse complement strand
GCCCACCTCGGCCTCCCAGAGAGCTAGGATTACAGGCGTGAGCCACCGCGCCCGGCCTTCTTTTACAGTTTTTGACTTAAATTCTATTTTATCTGACATAAGCATAGCTACCCCTACTCTATTTTGGTTTCCATTTGCATGGAATATCTTCTTCCATACTTTTACTTTCAATATATGGGTGTCTTTAAAAATAAAGTGAACCTATTATAGACAGCATATAGTTGGATCTTTTTTATTTATTTTTATCCATTCAGCCACTTTATGTGTTTCGATTGGGGAATTCAATCCATTTACATTCAATGTAATTATTGGTAGGTAAGGATTAATAATGCCATTTTGTTCATTGTTTTTGGTTGTTTTGTAGATTATTTCTTCCTTTCTTCCTTTCTTGCTGTCTTCATTTGTGGTTAGGTGATTTTTCTCTAATGGTATGCTTTGATTCCTTCCTTTCTATCATTTGTGTATCTACTGTACATTTCTGCTTTGTGGTTACTATGGTGCTTACATAAAACATAACAGGTTATTTTAAGTTGATAATAGCTTAACTTTGTGTACAAAAAGCCTACAATTTTATTTCACACTCCCAACACATTTAGTGTTTCTGAATTCACAATTTATATCTTTGTATGTTGTGTATCACTAAACAATTTGTTGTAGCTATTATTATTATAATAGTTTTGTCTTTAACCTTTATACTAAAGATATAAGTGATTTATACACCTTCATTATGGTATAAGAGTATTCTTAATTGGACTGTGTACTTATTTTTACTAGTGAGTTTTACTTTTTCATATGTTTTCATGTTGCTAATTAGCATCCTTTTCTTTCAGTTTGAAGAACTCCCATTAGCACTTCTTGTAGAACAGATCTAGTAGTGATGAACTCCTTCAGCTTTTGTTTGTCTGTGTGTCTTTATGTCTCCTTCGTTCTGAAGGACAGCTTTGTTGGGAACGGTATCTTGGTTGGCAGTTTCTTTTCTTCAGCACTTGAAATATACCATCCTCGTGTCTCCTGGCCTGTAAGGTTTCTGCTGAGAAATCTGCTGCTAGCTGTACTGAAACTTCCTTATATGTTATTTGCTTGTTTTCTCTTGCTGCTTTTAGTCTTTGATTTTTGACAGTTTGATTATAATATGTCTTGGTGTAGTCTTGTTTGGATTGAATCTGATTGGAGACCTTTGACCTTCCTGTACCTGGATATTTATATCTCTCCCCAGATTTGGTAAGTTTTCTACTATTATTTAAATGAGCTTTTCCCACCTTTGTCTCTCATGTCTCTTTATTGGATTCCTATGTCTTAAATATTTGCTCTTCTGATGCTGTCCCATAAATTCTGTAAGCTTTTTATGTTCCTTTTTATTTTATTCTCCTTTGACTGAATGTTTTCAAATAATCTGTCTTCAAGTTCACAGATTCTTTCTTCTGCTTAATCAATTTTGCTATTAATACCTCTGTTGCATTTTTTATTTAATTGTATTTCTCAGCTCCAGAATTTGTTTGATTTTTTTTAAAAAAATAATTTCAGTCTCTCTTGTAAATTTCTCATTTTGGTTATTTATTGTTTTCCTGATTTCATTCAATTGTTTCTCTGTATTTTATCAAAGTTGACTGAGCTTCCTTAAAACAATTATTTTGAATTCTTCGTTAGGTAGTTCATATATCTCAACTGGGGGGTGCTCTGCTACTAGGAGATTATTGTGTTCTTTTAGTGGTGTTATATCTTCTTGGTTTTTCATGTTTCTTGTTGCCTTATGTTGATGTCTGTGTATTTGGTGGACCAGTCGTTTCTTGCAGACTTGTAGTTTCAGTGTGGAAAGGCTTTCCCCTACATGGGGGGTGGTGCGAGGCAGTTGGTGGGTGGAGTGCAGTAGTTCTAATACCAGTGAAGGTGCCAGCTGTGCATTCTCTGTGTAGCTGTGCTTGCGGAGGTCAGTGCTGACGAAGATTGCAGGAATCCTCTATGACTAATGCTGTGGATGTCCATAGTGACTGGGAAGGATATTGGAGTATTAGGTTGATATGGTTGCCAAGGTCACCCTGATCTCTTTTTCTCTCACTAGGAGAGTTTTGGCTAACGGGATCCACTTTTGCACTGAGTCTGACTTGTTGGCTCACTTACAGGGATGGTGGCACTGATGTCCCATGAGTGGGGCCTGTGGAGTGACCATGTTGCTGAGACCCGAAGCATGAGCACAAATGGAGGGACTGTGGCTCTAGAATCTGAGATGGTAATAGCCCTGGTAGCTGGAGTACAAGCACCCTGCTGCCTCATTGGTAACAGCATGTAAGGTGCCAGATGCTTCTGGAACAACCAGGGTAGCTGAGAATAGGAGCACAGGCATGCTTAGAGCAGCTCTAGGGTCAGAGTGGGACCTAGCTCTTTATGGTGGCTGAGCTGGTGCTCGGGGCACAGGTACATCGCTGCCACATTGGTAGCAGTTTTCAAGGCTCAGATGCTTATAAAGCAGCTGGGGAGCCAAGAATGGTGGGAGCACAGGTGTGCGTAGATTAGAGCAGCTGCTGGGTTGGGGTGGGCTCTAATTCTCTTTGGTGGCTGAGCCAGTCCTGGAGCTGGGGCATGTGCAGTGAGGGCTTGACTCTGGGGCCCAACATGCAAACTAGCTCGCCATGGCGATGGCGCCAGTGTCTGAGATGAGGGTGGATCCATTGCAGCCATAGAGCCCAGGTTCGCAGTGTGGCACTAGCAGAATGGCCATGGCTTCAGGGTCAGGACTTGTTGGGGCATGGGAGATGTGGCAGATCCTCTCCTAAATTGGCTCATAAGCACCTGTTTCTTGGGTAGTGCAGGGGTGTGCAGCTGCCTCATCCTCTCTGGAGTTCCACAAGGGAATGGCTGTTGTCTACTCCAGTGGCAAGAGATGCCGATGTCCTTTGTGGAGCAGCCTCTGGAAACCATGGCGGTTCCCCCTGATACCGATAGCATCTGCCTTTCTTGTCCATTCCTAGCCATGTCCTGGTGTCTCCCGCATGCGGATCTCACCAGCGACCTTTCCTGTGTGGATGTTTCTTTCGCTCCACTTTGCTGCTGCAGATTCTTTCATGGGCCCTGCAGCTCTCTCTGGGCTATTTTGGTTTGTAAACAGCTGTCTGTATTTGGGGTTTTCTGTTGGGGAAAGGAAGGCTGGTGTCTCCAACTTTGCCGTCTTGGGAACTTCACCTCCTATTGCACCGCATTCTTACTGAGTTTCCTATATTGAATGTTCTTCATGAATATATCTCGAATAAATTCAAAAAGGACTGACACATGTGTTGGGAAGTAGTTAAAAGGAAATACCAGCTTGTTTTTCACACACGAGTAAAATGTTATTTTTGTTTGGTTTTTAAAAATTAAGGTAATCGTAGTAGGACTTTGTGTTGTAAACAAAATCAAATTTTTGAACAGTGTTTATAAAAGATTAATATCTCTTGTCCCTCAAAGATTTATAAATTAAAGTGACTATCCTTTCTTTTATTGCATTGTCTCCAAATTCTCCATCTCTCTCACATAAAATAGAGGAAAATTCCACTCTGACACTTTTCATTGGGACATCCAAATTATTTTATTTTAATGACTATTTCACTATGATTATTTAATAAAAATCTTATCTCCAACCTTAACCATAGATGTAGAACTAGGATGGATAATCTGTATTTTATCAAAAATTATGGACCTATGGACAAAAATATTAGTTTTAAAAACATTTTTAAAATTAAAAAAAATTCTACTTATAAATAAAATGCAAGTTTAACTTAAATTGCACAGGACTGCTTCAGTGGGTTTCTTTCCCACTGACAATTATTAGAAAATAAATCATAATTCTAGTTCCTTCTATTGATTCCCACCATTCTCTGCATTGTGATTCTCTCTTCCTGGTTCCTAAAACGAAATATATCACAGTCCTCTTGTCCCAGTGGAGCAGTCGTGTTTGGCTGGGCAGGGCAGTGTTAGAAGCAGTGCAGTAGTGAATGCTGATCTGGGTGGTCCAGCATGGCAGGGTCACCCGGTTCTTCAGCATTTCTTCACAGACTAGTCACTCTCAGGGCTGACATTTATTTCTGGAACAAACGAAGGAGGCTTCATACGGAAGGCCAAACGTCCCACTCCTTGGAGGATGAAAGCCTCTATCCCTGGCAAAGCAACTTGAAGTTCCCTTGCTCGGGCAGCTTTCGTAAATTCTAAGAGGTGTGTGGCTCTAATGCCTCTCATTTTCTGGAGTCCTTAAAAGCAGAAGGAAGTTTATTATTGGCTGCAGATGCAACTTAGGACAGTTCACAAAAGGGAAATGGATAACGGAAGCAGAGACAGGCAGGCTTTATGAACTAACACATCGTTCTAATTGGCCGAACGGAGGCCCAGCTACAGCAGGGGATGAGATTTGAATGTCTGTGATAGACAAAGGTAGCACCGTGTCAACCTCAGGCATGACTGACATTGCAGGGAACTCCCTTGGAGTTGGACCCACAGTCACAAAGAACTGATGAACAGCCAACTTGATTCAAGTTCTGTCCTGCAGGGAATAGGAAAAGAGCTGAGAGGGAAGTATTTATCCACTCTACAAAACAACTGTAGATATCATAAAAACTTCTCAAAAATGTGAGATTAGCATACACTTAATGAGTGCCTACCGCGTGCCAGGTGTTTTCTTTTCTCCAGTTTAACACCATCCACTTGAGCCACCAGGGTGCCAGGGGCCGGGTCTGTTTATCCAGCACATATGTCTCCTCTCAGCCCCAGGCCTCTATAGCCAGTTGCCTTCTAGAATTATCCTCTTGGATGTCCCACAGTGTTTCAGTCAACATAGTTAAAGCTGAACTTTAACTTTTCCTCAAAAGCGATTCCTTTCCCTGCATTCTGTTTGCCCAGCAGTGAAACTTTAGGGGGCATGTTAGGGCTGTTCGTCACCTTCCCGTTCACCAAGCCCTCACAGTGGCTCTTCTGTCCGTGCCATTCTCCCGCATGTGCACTGAGTAGCTCCCACGTGGCTCTGCGCCCTCAGTCCACCCCGCAGTGCACCCTCCACGCACCGCCGGTGTCACTCGCCTGCAAATTTTTTTTTTTTTTTCTTTTGAGACAGAGTCTGGCTCTATTGCCCAGGCTAGAGTGAGTGCCATGGCATCAGCCTAGCTCACAGCAACCTCAAACTCCTGGGCTCAAGCAATCCTCCTGCCTCAGCCTCTCAAGTAGCTGGGACTACAGGCGTGTGCCACCATGCCCGGCTAATTTTTTCTATATGTATATATATTTTTAGTTGTCCAGATCATTTCTTTCTATTTTTAGTAGAGATGGGGTCTCGCTCTTATTCAGGCTGGTCTCGAACTCCTGACCTTGAGCGATCCACCCGCCTCAGCCTCCCAGAGAGCTAGGATTACAGGTGTGAGCCACCACGCCCGGCCTCACCTGCAAATTGAATCTAATGTCAGTGACTTGCTTAAAACTTCTTCATGGCTGTTACCTCAAAGATAACATTCACAGTTCTTAAATCATGTTAATAATAGCTAACGCTGATCGAGTGCTTAGTATGTAACAGGCACAGTTCTAAATGCTGTATATAGATTAACTCATTAATTTTCACAACACACTATGCAGTAAGGGCTATAATTATTCTCATCTTAAAATGAAGAAACTGAGGCAAGTTTTCTCTCAGTGAATCCTGCCTACAGTTTAAAATGCACTATAATTTGCTCTGCTTCATTAGCTTTTCTCTTTTCCCCGAATACCATTCGCACCTCATTCACCGCTCCCGCAATGCTGAGCAACGCAGTGCCACTCCGGCCCTCTCCCTCCCAAACGACTCATCGCTCCTTCCTTCTGCTGCCGTAATCTTACATGTGTACACGTGACTCTTCAGGTTTGTCAGTGTCTAGAGGACACCAACAAATGGCCTGTGTCTACTTTTGTATGAATTTGCAAGGATTCAGAATACTTAGGAGTAATATCATATGTTCTTTTGAGACATTGCTACTTAAAAAAAACTTTTATCTAAATCCTTGGGCTTTTGCAACAATGTACATCTGAGGACATGTTCATCCTTTGATAGTTGTCTGGTAGCCTAGAAAAAGCTTAATCTGAATGCTAGGTATTCCTGCCCCATGTGTAAAACAGGGGTCAGAAACTGTGGCCAGCAGGCCAAAATCCAGCCCTTTCTAGTAAATAAAGTTGTGTTGGAGCATAGCCACACTCATGTGTTTGCATATTGTCTACAGCTGCCTTCTTGCTACAACAGCAGAGTTGAATAGTTGCCACAGAGACTTTATGGTCCAAGAAGCCAAAGATACTTACTATCTGGCTCTTTGTAGAGAAAATTTGCTGATGCTTGATGTAGAAGACCAAGGAACTGGATTGAGTACTGTTTTAGTCCATTTAGTGTTGCTACAACAGAACACCTGAGGCTAGGTAATTTATAAAGAAAAGAGGTTTCGTTGGCTCACACTTCTGGTGGTTGGCAGCTCCCCTTGGTGAAGGCCTCAAGCTGCTTCGACTCTTGGCAGAAAGAAGAAGGGGAGTGAGTATGTGCAAGAGATCACATGGCAAGAGAGGAAGCAAGGGAGAGAAATCAAGGAGCCCAGACTCTTTTTGACAACCCGCTCTCATGGGAATGAATCTATTCCTGTGAGAGGAAGAACTCACCTCCTCATCCCCACAGGAGGGCATTAATCTATTCATGAGGGATCTGCCCCATGACCCAAAAACCTCGCACCAGGCCCCACCTCCAAGACTGCCACATTTAACCTGATTTTGGTCAGAACAAGCCATATCCCAACTATAGCAAATATATATTGATTTAATCACATATATATATTTGTAACGAGATCAAGAAAGTCACCTGCAAAAATGTGTTTTATTAAACAGAGCTATTGTTTTTCATGATTTCAGAAATGAGATTTTTTCCCCCCTAAACATAACAGTAGTGTGGTTCTAATAGAAAGAGATTGTTCTAGGAGAAGCAGCATCAGTGTCCAGGCTCCTATATAAACCCTCTCTGGGCTTCAGTTTCTTCTTGTATTAGCAGAATAGAATATATTATCTTAGACTATATGGCCTTCCAGTTCAGGAATATCACATTCCGCATTCATCACTGTTTAGTGGAGCATACATAACATTTTTCTCCTTGGCAGATAACATATTCGAGTCATTAGCTCACTTGCATTTGTTGTTTAATTAAAGGCCAACTCCTATTGCAATGAGTTTGTTGTACGTTGCTCATATTTCATGTGTCTAACATAGACCGTTTATGGTGTTACATTTATTCATATTTGTCATAATGCTATTAATTTCCTTTTGCACAGAATTATGTTAGAGTTGTCGAGGTCTGGTGGGATGAATACAAAGACTACTTCTACGCTAGTCGTCCTGAATCAAAGGCATTACCATACGGGGATATATCGGAGCTGAAAAAATTTCGAGAAGATCACAACTGCAAAAGTTTCAAGTGGTTCATGGAAGAAATAGCTTATGATATCCCCTCACACTACCCTTTGCCGCCCAAAAATGTTGAATGGGGAGAAGTAAGTACCAGTGGATGTTCACATCTCGAAGTGTACGTGTTCGGGGTCTGAGTTTGGGAGAAGGCAGAGAGAGGTGGAAATGCGTGAGTGAAACAGAATTCTTGGGGAACCATTTGGGTAAAAACCATCTGGTGGCGTCCACCGCCCTCCACTGGACAACCGCAGCTGCCTGCCCAGCCTTTGCGCGTGTGGCTTTCTGGCCTGCGGCACGGCCCCTCCCTGCCCTCGACAGCTAGAGCCAGTGTCAGTTATTACTGTGGTTGGGTAGCTTTACTTTATTCGCTTCTCATTCACATGAATTATCACGATTCTGAAATTGTATCGTTCCATTTTTCCTTCTGTGGTATTTTATGGAAATCTATAGGCCAGTGCCCTTAGTTGGAATGAGCCCATTCTAATGTTGACTTCAAGACCATAAATGATTTCAAAGATGACTAAAAACTTCTCAAAAAGTATGCTCAGAACTCCTTAAAGACTGACAATACAGTCATAACCTGGCACTCTACATGCCCGGATTTTCCCTGTGAACTGCAGTACTTAACAAGAAACTTTTATGCTAGAATTTATTAAATATAAAACTGTTTCCTGCTTTTTGCGTCTTTGTTCTTTTTTTTTTTTTAGATCAGAGGCTTTGAAACTGCTTACTGCATTGATAGCATGGGGAAAACAAACGGAGGCTTCGCTGAACTAGGGCCCTGCCACAGGATGGGAGGGAATCAGGTAAATCGCCTCGCCGTTACCTCGCCTTTCTGTGTAGATGGGTCTGTGTTGAAAGCCGCCAGGTTTCTTGATCACAGAGTTTATTTTGGTTTTCAGTTTGGTAAGTTTGTTTTGATAAAGTAAAACATTCTCTGAAAAATTGACAGTGTCAAAACATTCACTCAAATGATGGATATGATAGCAGCATTGGTTTTCGCATAAGCAATCAGAATCTAGAATTGATGTCTACCTAATATAAGAAATTGAAATATATTCTGGTTGGGAGTATATATTTGTCACTACCGTAACTATTAAGCCTAGCTCCCTAACAATAATTTTTGCAAATATTGTTCAGATTGTGAAACATTATCAGGTCTGTTTCCGCTTTTCATTTTCTCACCTTGTTGGTACATAAAAATATGTGTTAATGACCCATTCTGTGTCTTAGAGGCTAAAGAACATAATCATGTGATAGAGGTCTTCACTAACATCAAAATAAATGTAAGTCCTGTCTATGGACTTACAGATCCACACAGAAAAATTATAGAAAAATAAGTGAGTCATCCAGTTTAATTGTAGGAGTTAACTAACTTCTTCACTTCCTCCCTCCCCTTTTTTTTATAGCTTTTCAGAATCAATGAAGCAAATCAACTCATGCAGTACGACCAATGTTTGACAAAGGGGACTGATGGATCAAAAGTTATGATTACACACTGTAATCTAAATGGATTTAAGGAATGGCAGTACTTCAAGGTATTCTGCATTTTAACTCCTGAAATAATATTACATGCTGTTTCCTTTTCAGTAAGTCCTAGCATGTAGAATTTAGAAGAGTAAATCTTAAAACTTGCATTCAAATTGACTTGCGTTTTCCTCTCATTTAGTCATTTGTATAGGTTTTTCTGAGCACTGAATGACTCTCTTCCATAATGAAGCATCACTTTTGTTCTGTGGTACAATATGGTCATGTAATGAGGTCACAAAGATGTCCGTGAAGACCCACTGCAATTTCAGTAACACAGGAAAGTTGGTGTTCTGTGAGGCAGTCACCCCCATCGTTCTTGTGTCAAAATCTGATTTTTAAAATTTAAGTGAATCATTCATTAAAGTAAAATATATTTGGTTAATATTTCTTGTCGTCCAGCAGGTGGAGATAGAGACCAACTAATAAAATTTGGAAAGGCAGACTTTCATAACTTCTTTATCATTGTTGGTTGCTAAATACAACAGGATAAATATAGCCAGTTTCTTGCTTTAAAGGTCAAATTTAATTACTCGCTTGACCATGCTGGGACCATTTTTCTGTTTCAGCTGTATTTACAGCTCTGTGGCAAGTTGAGGATTACAGTGGATTTATGTATAGTTTTCAAAATCTAAATTTGGCTAAAATAAATCAAATTTTTATGAAACAATAAGTTGGGAAAGCTGCCTCAAATCGAAAGAACGTGGCAACTCTCAATTGTATTTACTCACCTAGTGTTTGTTACCATTTGCCATCTGTCATGCAAGCACTTGTTTGCTTTGAAGTATATTACGACCTAGCTCAATATTCCCTGCTGGATAATCACCATGAAGTGGTAAGCATGTATCAGTTACTGATTTTTTTCCTATAACAAGTTAGGAAGGAGAAGATTCATATAAACCCTAAAGAATAGAGCATTTATTTTCACAAAGAATAACAAATAATAGCAATAAATGTAGGCGTTAGTGATAACAATATTAGTAAATTAGTAAAAGAAGGTTAGCAGACCAGAAACTAATGGATAAAAGCTGGGCGTGGTGGCACATGCCCATAATCCCAGCTACTCGGGAGGCTGAGGCAGGAGGGTCACTTGAGCCCAGCAAGACCCAGTCTTAAAAAATAAAAAATAAAAAAAGTAACGGGTAAAAAATGGAAAGAACATGTTTTAGATATTTTAAAGAACTCAGCACTGACTATACATTTATGTAGTAGACATTCCTAAATATTCACTGAAGCCCAGTGATGTGGTGGACTGTGTGGGGTTCCAAAAAATAGGTTAAAGTACCCTATGGTACAATGGCAGAGAAGAAAAAGATGCAAAAATAAAACAAGATGCCATAGAACAGCAAAGATGCAAAAATAAAACAAGATGCCATAGAACAGCAAAGATGCAAAAATAAAACAAGATGCCATAGGACAGCAAAGATGCAAAAATAAAACAAGATGCCATAGGACAGCAAAGAAGAGATTACTAGTGACAAATATTTCATTGCACTAGGTCCTGAAATATAAAAAAGCTTTCCTGGGACGATAGATGTGAAAACTGGATGAGCACAGTCATGGCATCAAAATGCGTAGGAAATTCTAAGAATCACATTTAGCCTGGTATCCCTGAACTGTGTTCCATGGGAAAGACATTGAACTTCATTTTGTAAGTTTTAGAGAGCGATTGACATTATTTGAGGAAGGTAGTGATCGGAAACAATGGGTACTTTTAGGAAAATAATTCTGAAAACATGTAAAGTATAGACTGATGAAGCCAGATCAGCTTACGCAGCAGTTTTCAAACTTTCTGGCCTCTGGATTCCCTTTATTCTCTTAAAATTAATGAAACTTTTCCAAACAGCTTTTGTTTATATAGGTTATCACTAACAATATTTCCAGAATTAGAAATTAAATCTGAGAAATTCGTTAAATTTTTATATAATTAATTCATGTAAAAGTAACAGTAATAATCCTATCACATTTTAATCTAAATAACATTTTTAATGAAAAATAACAATATTTTTCCATAAAAATAGTGAGAAGAATGACATTATTCTATATTTTTGCAAATCCCTTTAATGTCTGGTTTAATATAGAAGACAGCTGGATTCTTATACTGTTTCTGCCTTCATTCTGATGTAATATGTTGTTTTAGTTGATGTATATGAGAAATCCAGCTGCATTGAAATATGTAGTTGGAAAAGAAAGGGGTAATGTAATAGCCTTTTCAGATCACTGTGGCAATTCTTCTTTGATTCTACACAATTCAGTAAGTGGCAGCAATGTGGAATGTATCCTCAAGATAGCATTGCACTTCATTATGTGGAAGTACTTTACATATTTCCCATTCCACCTCGGAATATTTTAAAAAGTATACTCAAAGGTCAAGATTTAATAGAATTAATAAGCGTTGCTACTTCATCAAAGACATCCTTAAGTGAAACCGGCATTTTCTTTTTTAACTTTGTGTGTGGCAGTGAAGAATCCAGCTGCAGGTACGAGCATAGTTTGGTGTCACTGCTTGATTCATGCTAAGGTCCCAACAGTTTTCCTTACCATTGCTTTTGCACCATCAATATGAATGTCAAAATAAATAGTAAAAAGGGCAAATGTGGTCTTTGTATTATTATGAAAATAGGTTTCAGCCTTACAAACCCAATCTGGATAGTCTGAGGACCACACTTTGAGAAGCCCTGAGCTATACTGAAGAAACCCACAACATATGATGAGAGCTAACGCAGGGCATCTGCAGGGGGATGAGAAGGGATATAAACCAGAGACATTGCAAATATCATTCTTCAGTGGCTGCTGTATGTAATATGAACGAATGAGGGAAAGTAAAGTATTTCCTGAGGACTGGAAAACTGGTACTGTCATTAGCCAAGATAGGAACCAGAGAAGTATGTTTGGAGGGGAAGATAATGAATTTAGGTTTGTATACATTGAATTTGAGGTACCAGCAATATATTGGGACTTAATAAAAGAACTTAGGACTTAGAAGACTGACAATCAAGAGAAATGCAAAGGCTGAGGTATGGTTGGTATAAGCTTGTCCATTTGCTTGAATTGTCTTCTTTGGAGAGTCAGGTGATGACTTCCTTTAATGTCAGTGATGTCAAAAGAGTCCAAATTTTAAAACTTCTTTTTCCTTACTGTTTTCCAGAACCTGCACAGATTTACTCACATTCCTTCAGGAAAGTGCTTAGATCGCTCAGAGGTCCTACATCAAGTATTCCTCTCCAATTGTGACTCCAATAAAATGACTCAAAAGTGGGAAATGAATAACATTCATAGTGTTTAGAAAGAATAAAAAAGAAACCAATAACCTACCTACTGACCAGTAAATTTATACAGGACTGAAAACTGCCTGAAACCTGCTGCAACTATTATTATTAACTCTGTACAGCTCCAAACCCGGAACCTCCTGATCAGTTTGAAGGACATTGATAAACTGTGATTTTACAATAACATTATCATCTGCAGTTACTGTTTACAAAACTGCTTTTACCTTAAACTTAGTAGATGTTTACATCCTTTTTGTTTTGTTTTTAGATGATGTCGGTAATTTGTGCCTTTAGCTCTCTTCTATTAGGATAGAGTTAAAAGCATGTTGTCTTCTTTGGGATTACACTCAGGGTTCTGAAAGGCAGTTTGATTTTTTTTTTTTTTAAACACACTTGAAAAAAGGCTGGAGTAACCAGACTTTCATATATGACTTGGTAATTATCAACCCGTTGTGTCTTTATTTAATTTTACATCTTTTTGAAGCACTGCCACAGGTTATTAGCCAAGGTGGCCTTCCTTCACAGTCATGCTGCTTTTTTGAAAGGTGAATTTCAACACATTTAGTGCCTCTTTCATTTCTCAGTATATTTTTCAAGAGCTTTTGATGAAATTTATAGGATGGTAATGATGGAATTGTCACCTGTATGGGGAATACTTTTACTACTCAGAAATGAATTTATGTGCTGCCCTTTGCTATGAAGTTGAATGTTGTTTAGCTTAAGAAAGAAATAATATAGAACATCCCAAGGCTATTCCATAGGGTTTGAAGTTGTGTGGTATTATCTTCCTTACCTGCTGGCATTCCCAGTGCCCTCTGTCTGTGCCAACACCGAGGATTGCAAAGGAGTCTTCTAACTAGAAAGTGTCCAGTAACATTTGGGATTTACTTTTCTTCAGTACCTGTCACTACAGAAAACTATAAATAATTCTCAATTTTGAAACTTGAAAGGGGAGTAACAAAAAACAACAAAACACCATTATAAACATGTCAGAGGTTCATTCTGACTAAAGAATTTCCAAGCCTTTATTAGATTAAGCCTTATAAAACTCCTGTGCATTATAACCTAAGCTGTGCAACCTATGAATCCAAGAATGAATTGATGTTTCATTTTTATCTTCATCCAAATGAAACTCCCTGCATGTTTTTAAAACTAAAAAAAAAAAAAAAGGCTATTTAAGTATACAGTTCATTAAAAAATGTTGAAATACTTAATGTTAGATTGGGTGTTAGTTCCCTAGTGTTTCTTAATTTCTTTTTAGGAATCATATTTTTTATTAATACTTTTCCAGTGAAAAGATTTATTTGGATTTAAACATTTATTAAGATAGTACCTACTATAGGAGAACCAAATACTACAAATGGCCAATTAGATTTTAATTTCTAAATAAATAATCTTTTATCACCCAAAAGATTAAAATGCTTAAATTGAGTGCTAAATAAAACAATGTGATAAGGTGGGGAATGGCAAGTAAATTAAGCATTACCAATCTTGCAATCATGATGTCATTATAATGAAAGGAATTCACAAACTACTGCCAGAGGAAAATATATATTTTTTTTAATTTAAAAGGGAAATATTTTTAATTAAAGCTTAAAAAAGAAAAGAAAAAACTTACATTTGTTTAAAAGAAAAGCCTACAAATTTGTTTCTTCCAAGCTTAGCTCTTAAATTTGGAGAGTCAAAGTTAAACATCCTCGAGTTTTATTTATAATTTTGAATTGTCAATTTGTATTTTGCTACTGATCTGTGATCAACCGTTTTAACTTTCAACTCTAAGGATGTTTAAAAGGAATACATTTATATGCTTATGTAATTGCAAAATAAATCAACCATAAAAAAGAAACTAAGAGAGAATTGATACTTTACTTGTGTGTTTGCAAGTAGGCTCTCCGTTTTCCAAGTTGAGTAGATTATAACCTTGTTAACTATGCATAGACCTAAGAAAAGTGGCAATGAACTGTGCATGTAAATTTTAAGTGGGTATTTTGTGCAATTCATTAAGATACTCTATGAATATGATTCTATATATTGAAATCAGAAACCTTACCAAACAGAAAACATCAGAAGCTGCTGCCATAATGACTATTTTCTACGGTAGGCTGCTTTGGAAATAATTCCCATATCTTTGCTTTGTAAGTTGATAATATCACTATGCATTTCTACACATTTTATAAATTTGATTTATGCAGATTTTGATACACTGTATGTTTCTGTAGAAATTGTATAAATATTCAAAATTTTATTAGGGTAAATTTGAGAAGCTTATGTATATCTTAATTCTGGGTTGCTTGTTTTTTAGGTGAGAAAAAATAAAATATTTTAATCCATGAGTTTTTTCATTACTTGTAATTATTTCTAAATCTAAACAATGCACATTTGAAAGAATTACTTGATTTTGTTTATAAGATACACTTAATAGCTAAAATATTAAAAACCATAGTTGAGTATGTATGTGCTTGAGTGTTAGAATTCTGTTACACATGCTTAGAATACTCAGATCTTACATATGTATAGGAAGGAAACAGTTTATTTTTACCTGTTTGCCTACGTATAGCAATTTTTTAAAGTCATCTATCCAATTATAAAAAATAACCCCAGTGACATATATCTTTCTTAGCAGTGTATTATACTATATAATTTCCTACTGGAAGCAAAAACGTCTTTAAATAAAAATTCTTTACAACCTGACAGAGTAAGTGAGTAGAGAGAAATGAAATTAGAAATAGTCATAGTACCTGTGGTACAAAACACAACATGTCAAGAGAAGACATGACTAACTGCTAACAGATTCAGGTAAGTGGCTGTGTTGATTTGTCTCAATTGACTTAGTGTCATGTCTCCCAATTCTTAAGTGCTGTAGAGGTAGGCTAAGAAATTTGAAAAAGTGACAGCACCAGACTATATAGGGGCTCACTTATTTCTTAAGATACAGTCTCTTACTGGGATCTTGAAATATATTTCATTTCTGGACATAATGTAATTGGAAAAAAAAAAAAAACAAACACTCCATATATAATTCAGTGGAAAACATGGCAGGTACCCAACCAGACCAGAGCCAGATATCTAGTAGGCCAATAGTTGAGGTATATGCAAATTATTCCATGTGAAAGCCACCAAAAAGTATTGAGCACTATGAAAATGTATATTATTCATTAGAAACAATCTGTTGTAAGAAATTGGACAAGAGGGTATTGTTTTTAGGGACCACTATACCTGAAATTTGAGATTAAAAGGACTCTCTCTAAATTAGATCCAACAATTGCTTTGTAATTCTGATTTTTAAGGTTATAAAATGCTCATAATTAACCATTGGTAGATTTGTTTTCTGAATGAATCAGGCCTGAGGCCTACATCTGAGCAGAGGTACACAGAAGGCTCCTTAATTTCGTAATACAATATTAAAATCTGCTCATCTGAATGGTCGTATATACAGTATAGTGGACTCTGAAGTCTGTATTCAAATCCCTATTCTACTACAAATTATCTGTATGACCTTGGATATTAGTTATTTAACCTCTTATATCTCAGTTTCCTCATTTGTAAAATGGGGGAAATAATAGTGCCTATTTTATAGAGTTGTCATTAGGATTTAAAAACTTAACATATCTAAAGTGCTTAGAATAGTTCCTGGCACATAGTCAAGGTAATATAAATGTTAACTATTATTCAAGTTTCAAAGTCTTAAAATTTGTCTTTAATCAGAAGAGTAAGACAGTTATGTTGCATACTTCCATAAAGGCTATGTGTGTGTGCATGTGTTTCATATGTCAGATATCATTACCCCCCCTTTACAAGTGAAGAAATGAAGACCAGCTGTTAAAGAAACTGGGGGTGAAATGATTACCTTAAGGGAAAAAATTATCTCTACCTCATGCCAATCACATAGCATTTGTAGAATGTAGTTTTCAGTTCAATCCTTGGATAGAACTAAGTGTATCTTGAAGAATATTTCAGATAGTGCATCCTTTAAATTATCTTTAAATTTCTCTTGGAGCAAATAAACTCCAGCTGTATTAAGGATTAAAAGCCCAAAACAAAACTAAAACTTCTAGTAGAAAATAGAGATGAATAGACTTCTGCTTCTAGCTATGACATGGTAATTGGTATCAGACTTATCCTAGCCTAAACTATAAAATGACAAAATATATGAAGCAACTGTTTTCAGGAATTGGGTAACAGTCAAAGCAGACTCATATTTAAAAGAAGGGAAATGCACAGGGTAAACCTCAGATTCACCATGTCTGTTTTTTGAGGAGAATGTTCCCAACTATGATACAGGGAGTGGAGCTCAGAGTGGTGATATCACTGAGCTGAGGAGGCAGAGTGGGAGTTTGGGGCTGCCAAAACAGCTGGAATTTACAAGGCAGGTTACTGGAGGGGAGTGCACTTGGGTACCAGATCTATACAGCAATTTTGATAGCATTGCTATTTGCAATAGCAAAAACCCTGGAAACAACCTAAATGCCCATCAACAGGAAAATGGATGAATTGTGATACAATCACATGATGGAATGTTACACAGTGATGAATATGAATGAACTAGTTATAAACAAGTTTCAGTAATATAGGGCTGAATGAAGACAATTCCCAAAAGACTTCATTTGGAACCTTTTATAAATATCGAAAGCAACTAAAAGTAAATATACATCAAGTTGCATTTTTACACATGAGAGGTTAAATAACTTGTCCAAGATCACAAATTTAGTATTGGGGGGTCAAAGACAATCAACTCCAGTACTCAATATGCCTAGAACCCTGTGGGATGAATTTGTATTTGGTGCTGGGAAAAACTCTCCAAAAGAACATGTGTTTTCCATGTAACTTAATTTTTCTTTTCTACCTAGACTGTCAAGAATCTCAGAACTGAATCTGATACTCTCAGCATCTGTATTAACCCATATACCTTGGTATGTATATGCTTTTAGCTAATATTTATTGAGCATTTACTATTTCTTGCCACCAGGATAAGTGTCTTAAATGTATTACCTCATTTAATCCTCAAAAAAATTTCAAATTTTACAGATGGGGAAACAGCAGTTATAAGTTGTCTGGTATGACAAAACCAGTAAGAAAAAGAGAGCCCTATTCAAACTGATTCACCATCTCACTTTTCATTTTTCATAATCTTGTTTTTTCCCTTTGTATGTTTACAATTTTTTTTTTTTGCATAAACCATGTTTTGGAAAAATTGTGAAGAACTAAAGAATTATATAAATGTGAATGAATTGTTTTACTCTTACCTGCCCTAGGACAGTGTCCAAGTTGGTTGCCATTTTTTCCAAGAAAGGAAACTGTACTAAATGATATAAAGGCCATTTCTAATTCTAAAATGTAATGCTACATACAGCTTAAAAGTTATTTTTCTTTCCTTTTAATGTGACAGTCTAATTGTACTCCTAAATCACTGTTCTATAGATGTAGTAATACTTAAGATGAGGCTCATTAAAAGAAGTCTGCACTGTTCAGTCCTGAAGAATAAAGGCCCAGGACCACAATGAAGTTCCACTGAAACCTCTGTCTAGATCTTTTTGTAGTTCATAAGAATAATGGTTGGGTTTTCATGCACATGTGGGAGATGTGCCTCCCTCTATCCTTGTTAAGACGTTGGCACATAACCCATCTGACATGAAGAAGAAAAAAAAGAAACCTATCTGTATTTACCTTTCCTGCAGGATAAAAAGCTGGATTTCCTTATCAGGGCAAGAAGGGTTTCTTAACTATAAAAATGATGCTTAGCTGTAAGGTATACATAAACTTTATCAACAGACCTGACCCAAGTAAACTTACTATTAATAATCTTTTATTTACCTACACAATTTATATAGAAGTGGCAAACTGATGACATTTGGGCAGAATCTCTATCATAAACATTTGTTCTTTGACCCAAAATTTTGAATTCACTGCCAATGCTGCATTTAAAATTCAGATTTCACAATTTTTTAAACGTAGATTTTTGATTTCACTTAAAAATCTGGGAGATCTGAGAATCCTGTACCTACACTTCCATCAAGCAACAGGACTAAGCTAAACAGTGGCTGTTTCCTTTATCCTAAGTATTTGTATGTTTATCAATATACATAGAAAACAATGTTTTTGGCACTAGGGGTACAACAGTATACAAATTTCACTGCTCTCACATTTTTTTTTTTTTTTTTTTGAGACAGGATCTTGTCACCCAGGCTGGAGTGCAGTGGTATCATCATAGCTCACTGCAACCTCAAACTCCTGGGGAACTTACTTTCCTATATGCTCCTTCACTTCACCACATCCGGCCCTTTTCCCTATCTAGTCTCTATAGGTCTTTGCATTTCCTAATGTCAGTAAATATCCTAAAAATGTCAATAGTCTCTTAATAAGAATCTCATGAAGAACTAATCCCCAAATGCTTATTTCTAGAAAGGTATGAAGTTCCATTTTTAAAGGACTGTATGTTATGCAATGGCTAACAACCCCTTTAGCTTTCTTCTTGCTATTCTCCAAGAAATAAAATCACTACTGCCTTGTAAAACATTTTTAGTGATATATATATAGTAATTAAAAGTCAGGTTTAAGATGTTGTACTATTCTCAGACAAGCTTGATTTACTGTTTAAAGTAAATGATGCTGTGAACAGGCTAAATACTTATCAAAAAACATACTGTCATATATTGGCCAAGTTTGCAGTGAGTGCTTTCCTACCTAATGGACCTTAGGATCTTCTAACCCATCCCTGCTTTTATAGACAAAAAAAACAAAAGTAGTGACTGATACTAGGAAAGAAATTTGAGCCCCGACCTTAGTCTTTGCACCTAAATAAATTCCAGAAGGAACAAAGATTTAATTAAATTTTTTAAAAAAAGAAACTGAAGTACAGTTGTCTTTATGGTCTTTGAGTTTTATAATCTTTGAGTGGGAAAGGTCTCCCAAAAAAAATATCAGGGCAAGAATTGATAAATTTGCCGACATAAAAATAAGAAATTTCTGTATGAAAAAAGCATCATAAACAAAGTCAAAAGACAAAATGACACAGGAAAGTATTTACATGTTACAAAGGCTCATTTTCCTTAATATACATGAACTACTAATAAACAGACCAATGAGAAAAGACCACAGGAAAGAACACAAACGGCTCTTAAACATAAAAAATAAACTAATAGGAAAAACAATTTATATATACATCAGAATTAACGAAGACTAAGTTTGAGAACTATTATGTTGCTGAGATGAGGAAACAGGAACTACAAAACATTCATTGCTGTGGAGCATTAATCCAACTTCTACTGAGAGCAATTTTAGAAGAACAAGACCAAGTTTTTGGTATATATTAAGTATAAGTTTTAGCTATTTTAAATAGCACATTTTTAAATGTGCATGCCCATTGGCCCAGCTACTCCACTTATGGGACTTTTTTTATGTGTGAAATCACATACGAGGATATTCACACCAACATTTTTCTTTAAGGAAAAAATGCAAACAACACAATTATCCTTAGGGAACTGGTTAAATTATGATCTATTCAATGGGATACTATGCAGGTAACTATTTAAAAGAATGTGACAGCTGTTGTACTGAGATCTCCAAAATGATGAGATTGTGGAGAAAAATATAATTGTGTATATTAATAGTAAGCTTCATGTGTGTAATACCAATAAGCACACATATATTGTGATTATGTCTTTCTTGAAGGACAAATTATTGCATTGTTGAGATTGCCCCCTAAGACAACAAGGTATCCAGGAATCAAGAAAAAATATAAACTATCCACTACATATTCTTTAAAAAGGTTTTCACAAACACACCTCCTAATAGTGGCTGGTCTGTAATAGGACTTAATTCTTACCTTCATTTCAGTGTTTTCCAACATATTCATTCCTTGAAGTCACCAAGTCTTGATTATTGAGAATTTCTGGGTTTAGTCTTTCAAGATTTGCAATTTTGATCCACACTTACAGAATATCAAACATGAGCCAGGCAGGACCCATCTCAAATCCTGAGGTTATTCTGGAGCAGCTCTTGATTAAAAGAATGAGTTGTTCTTAGCTTAGAAACTTAAGATACAGAGAACAGAATGAAAGAAGTCACAAAGACTCTCAAAAAGAAAGGTGACAAGGAACCCAATAGGTCAACCTCTTGGGTCTAATTTATGTACTTAGAAATTCTTAAGGAAACAGACTATTACTCTATTTCAATTTTAGAAACTCTTATTTAACATCTCTTCTGTGCACTGGGTACCATTTCAAAACACTTTAACATTCTTATCATTAAAACACTGTGAAGACTCTCCAGGCTGGCTGTCACTAGAGCAAGAGACTCTTGAAACACCATGAAGTAACTATTGACCCCATGGGGAGAAGTAAGCTCAGAGGAAAAGTTCATACTGCTAGCATTTATTTGGCAGAGCTAGGGGACTGGGATCCAAACCTAGATATGTCTCTAAAATACCTTACCCCAAATGTTTTAGAGTATTAAGTCATTTAACACTAGAAAACACTGAAAATTAGTTTTCATTTTGTGATTAGTGAAAGCCCCAAGTTTGAATGTAGACATTTCTTATTTTTTATATAGGCAAACTTAACAGTTCTTTCATGGCTTTGGGAGGCTTTTCCCAATCAAAGTTTGGGATTAATAGAGGGCAATCATAAAGATGTTAAAGACTTTACTTGAGTCCATTTGCTCTGGTAATTATGCTAATACCTGAATTCTATTTAACAAAACTTTGGTTAATATTTCCTGTTTAAGAAATAAAATCATCCTTACCAAATACAATATAAATGACAACCAAAACTTCCATGGTTGGGTAATACTGACTTCTATTTTAAAACCTGATATGTAACCAAGATTGTCAAGTTTAACTATAAAATTGTCAACCAATAGGTTGCCTCTATAAGCAGTTAGCCAACAGATTGCCAGGTTTCACTAATAACCTAATAATTATTCATAATAGTTTTAACTTCTTCCTCAACCAAGCATTCTTAATAACTGCCCTACCCTGTAAATACAAACCCTAGTGAACTTCAGTTAAATTAGTCATAGGATAGATATCATAACCATCTCAAATACTTTCTTAGGCTAAACAGATTTTCAAAGCTTAAGACCAAACTGATTTTTAAAAGATATACAGCAGTCCTCCCTTACTGCAGTTTCACTTTCTGTGATTTTAGTTACCAGAAGAACAGTAAAAATACTTTGAGACCACATTCACAAATTACATTATATTGCTATAACTGTTCTATTTTATTTTTGTTAATCTCTTACTGTGCTTGATTTATAAATTAAACTTTATCATAGCTATGCACATATAAGAAAAAACACTATATATAGTTTGGCACTATGGGTGGTTTCAGGCATCCACTAGGGGTCTTTTAACTCACAGACAAGGGGTGACTAATTCAAAATCTACTGTGGTATTCTTGAACTAGTTCAACTTAAAAGAAAATTTAAACTTGTTAGTGATTCTTCTTTAAAGTTTATGTGCTTTTAGGTATGGGTTCACATCCTTGTCCTTCTTAAAGAGAAATTTCCTCCCAAAACGAAGTGTTAAGTTAAAAAGAAAACACCAAACCCCTGAGGAACAAGTTAGCTAATAAATGAACAAAAGAAATATCAAGAAAACTTAAAATCCTTCTGTAAAACTACATAAATTAATTTTTAAAGTTCACTGAATTCCATATTGATTTTTAAAGAACACTTTGGAATATAGGCATGTTTGGTTTTCTTTTAAGCCTCAACACGCTTTTTAAATCAACTGTGTCTAAGAACTACAGGCAGAAATACAAAAAAGTTGACACTGCTGCATTCTTTGTTTTTTTTTTAAAGTGAAAGTTAATTTAGCATATTAAGAAAAAGACAATAGAAATAATATACATAATTTTATTACAAAATTTTTTTTAAAAAACAAAATGCAACATCCTAAAAAACCCAAAATTTCTATTGATACTAATTCCTATCAGTTTGCTGTGCTACCATACACAAGTCAAGAAATTAAAGAAACCATTAAATATTTAGGAACATTCAACAATCAAAGCTTTAAAATCTAACTGTATGTAGTAGCCCCTCAAAAAGCTACAACTTGCATTTTTTGTAAAAGTATTTTCTCTACAAAGAATCTTATCAGCTATACAAAAAATCTGTACAGTTTTTATACTGAGCTAATATTGAGCTGCACTTGAATTCACATTCTTAGCAAAACAATTGCCTGAGCATACACACACACCCCATACGCATCATTACAGGATAGCCATTTATTCTTCATCTTCCTCCTCCTCTTCATCATCCTCATCTTCCTCCTCCTCCTCCTCTTCCTCCTCATCTTCTGGTTCATTCTTCTTCTTTGAGCCTGTTGGCCTGCCAGGGCCCTTCTTTCCTGCTTCACTTTTGCCCTTGGCACGGTATGCAGCAATATCCTGAAATATTGTCAAAAAAATAAAATCAGCATCCGGTATCATTACTCAACTGTGAAAACCACTTTGTTGTAAACAATCTAAGATTATTGACCAATAACCCTAACTACTGTCTAAAAAGGTGTTCAGTTTTAAGAGTATTTGTTCCCCCTAGGCTTTAAAAAGTTTATGATGTAAAATTTCAGAGGTAACATCAGATCAGTATCAGTACTTTCACTACCAACATCCCTTTACCTCACAGGTAGTCAGTCCCGCCCCCACTTCACATTTTAGACACAATTCTACATAATATATTTGGCACTCCATTTTTAAAAAAGACTTGCAGTAACTACAGTGACTACAACTGAGTCTATATGCAAGAATCTACCAGTGCTACAAACACTGGTTTCAGTCAAAAGAAAAGGTTTCAGTTACCCTGTGTTGCTTCAGTGTACGATTCTCATTAGGCCCTTTCACAACATAACTGTGACAACCATTAATATAAGATTAACTAAATTTCTCAACTTTCTACAGTTCATACCTATTTCTAACATGCTTCCTTAGAAAATATCCACCTAATTTTAATCTCAGCTTTAAAAAGGGAAAAGGATAATGTACCTTTTCATATTTCTCCTTTAGCTTAGCTGCCTTCTGTTCATATGGTTGTTTATCTTTGGCTGACTGTTCAGACCACATTTCACCCAATTTTTTTGCAGTATCCCCAATGGATAGGCCTGGGTGTTCGCTTTTGATCTTTGGGCGATGTTCAGAGCAAAACAGGAAGAAGGCAGATCTGAAAGGAAATAGCAGAGTTAATAAACTGAAGGAAAAAAATCCAAGGGGCAATTTGGTTGATTTAAAAAAAAAAAAAAAAACAACAAAAAACTTACGGTGGCCTTTTAGGAGCATTGGGATCCTTTTTCTTTCCTTTCTTATCACCTTTGGGAGGAACGTAATTTTTCATCTCCCTGTCATAGCGAGCTTTGTCACTTTTCGCCATATCTTCAAACTTCGACTTTTCCTTTGCAGACATGGTCTGTGGGCATAAAATAAGCCGCAGAAATACAGCAAACTTGTAAGTCATACAAATCCAAACACAAGATCCTCTTTAAGGGCCACATTTCCCTTAGTTAACAGCTTGTGTAATCTGAAGCAAAAACCTGAAGCAGTCTGCTTAAATCTCTTAGGAAACTTGGGTAAGTCATCAAAAGTTTAAACTTACGAGTGGCCCGCCCGCTTGAGGCCCCAGCCAAAAACACACCCGAAAACCCTTCGCGCTATCTGAATTCCGGCCTCACCTTCCATCTCTCCGAACATTTCTTGGAGAATTCGGCGAAATTCACGGAAGAGTCCGGATGTTTCTTCTTGTGCTCTTCCCGGCAGGTCTGCACGAAGAAGGCGTAGGAGGACATTTTGCCCCTCGGCTTGTTGGGGTCTCCTTTGCCCATGGCGGCAGAACGGCGTCTACCTGGCGGCGAGAGAGCCGGGCGTCGGCGCAGAGCCCGCGGCTGCCAGGGCGGGCACCGGGCGGGCGCAGCTTCCCGCCCAAACCCGCGCCCGCCCCGCCCGCGCCGCCGCCGCCGCCCAGGCCGCACAGCCGCGGCCGAGCACCCTCTCGCGGGCGCCGCAAGTTTCTCCGGGGGCCCGAGACGCCGCCGCCGACGCCCTCCAAACCCGCTCCCTGACACAAATGCCCCTCGGCTTCCACGTCGCGAGCCGCGCTCGGAGACTAAGCTAATCGCCTCGCGACCGACATTCAAAACACTCCTGGAACGGGCCCGGCGCGCTTCCCGCCTTCCGCCCGCCCCCCACAACCCCGGCCCTCGCCGGCCCGCACCCCAACTCCGCTCGCCGCCCGCCGGGCCCGGCCGAGCCCCGAGAGCCGGAGAGCGGAGACCGCGGAGGGGGCTCTGAGGGAAGGGGAACAACAGGCCCACGAGCCCGACGGGTCGGAGGGGATTCTTGCCTGCTCGAGCTTCTCCTCAGAGTCCCACAGAGCAACCGGACCGGACAGCGACGCTCCCCCACTGAGCTCCGGCGAGAACTGGTTTATCTCCAACGCAATCCTCAGCCTCTTGTTTTGCAGAGTTCTCCGCGCCACGGTAACTTGACGAGTCGGCCACAGACCACACCCCCACCCCTTTGATTGGTTCCGACGATTATTCAAACCCGAAGAGTCCCCGCCTCCTCACCACGGCGCCTTACGATTGGTCTGTGTCTAGCTGGGCCCGGCCCTCCAGCCCCAGCCTAGCAGGTTCGGTGGGTCGCCCAGGTCGTTAACTCCCAGACCCGTTAGAACCGGTCAGGGGAGGAATGTACTGCTAGATCCTGATTGGCGGCAGGAAAAGGGTTTGAAAACTGGCGGGCCTCACGCTGACTGGCTAGGGCCGCAGACGGTGGGCGTGGTTGGCTCGAGGGGGAAAGTCCCGCCAGATTTGAAAATACGAAGTCGGGGAGCTGGGGGTTGTTCTCCGGGGCTGGGCGCCCGCGACGGCTCAGTTTGCTGGCCGTAAGGTAGCCGAGAAGCCTGCCCCGACTCCCTCCGACCGCTCTTAGGCCTGTCTCTCCTTTGCGCCAGCTCGGCCCGCAGCGTTGGCTCCTGGGAGCTGTAGTTGCTGCGCCCTTAGGCCCTGCGGGGTCTCCCCGCGCCGACCGGAGAATAACACCGGGGGGGAGACTGAGAAGTTTGCCTGGCGGAGCGAGTTCCCAGCTGCCTCTTTTGTCGCTGAGGCTGGCGGAGGACCTGAGGGAGACGAGGCCCGGGGCCTCAGAAAGGGGCGGGGGCAGCGGTTCCCGCCTCTCGTGAGGTGTTACAAAACCGTCTTAAAGCGGGGCGCTTCCCGCCCGCGGAGTTTAACTCGGGGTCCCTCCTCCCTTCCCTCTTTGTCTCGGGTGTCAAATACCGGGAGGTAAACAAGGGCGCCCTCAGGTCCCGAAGAGGCGGCGGCGGCCTGTCCCCAGCCCCGCCCCCCAGCGGGTCGGGAATTCCAGGCCGGGAGCGCCGGGGACCCCACACCCCGGCCGGGCGCTGCGCCGAAGCTGCGGGCCATGGCGGCTGCCCGCCTCCGGCTGGCTTGGCCTTCGCCTCGGCATTCACGGTCCCGTCCCTCTAACGTGATAGTTTTCAAAAACTGAGGATCCCACGAAAGGAACGGATGCTCCCCATCCCACCCCCAGTTGTATATATTCGTCAAACTGCCTGCAGCCACATTTCACGGCGTTTAGAACCTGTTTGAAAATCTAGTGAGAGCGCACCGAAGCTGCCTTGCCTTACCGCTTACCAGCTTCACATGCTGCTTGTTCCAAGGTAGGAGGACTTTAATTGGCGTATTAGCATGCTCTTTCTGTGTTGTATTTAGTTTTGAGGGGTTTCCCCCACCTCGTTATTGGCCCATAGGTTGCACTGACTGTTTGAACAGATTTTAAGTATAATGTCTTAATTTTTCAGTAAGTTCACTGCTATTTGTTAGGCTATGCTCCTGTTTGGTTTTGTATGTGATAATCATACTCGATAGTACTTAAGAACCAACAGTTTTTTATCTAGATTTATTAATAAAAACGAGATTTTAAAAAATGTATTTTCCTTAGAAATGGGTAGTGGTTGCTGAACATTGTGAATGTACTTAATGCCGGTGAACTGTACACTTAAGAATGGTTAAAATGGTAACTTGTTTTACCACAATAAAATAAATAATGAAATGGCAGTTTTTCAGAAAGAAAAAAAGCATTTTCTTGTATTTAAGGGTCCCAGAATTTTATTAATCATAATCTTTGGTTTATAACATTCTTATGTCTGCCTGAATCTTCTCTGTATCTACAAAATCACAGTTACAAATATGCTATAAAAGCACACAAAAATCCAAATTAACAAAATAAATCATACTACTTTATTCAACAGCAATGAACAGATCACTAATGCATTATACTTTTAAAATGTATTAAATTTTATATTTTTAAAATATATTCTTTTTTAAAAAACTGCAGCATAAATAAAATTGGGCTTAAATAAAAATTTAGCATTCGAGAACTGTTTACTAATTATGCCAAGCATTGAGCTTAGCAATAGAAATATAAAGATGAAAAGTCATAGTCAATCCCCTCCGAAAATTTATGGTGTAGAGGAAGACAAAAATAGGGAACAACAGTACACATAATAATTAAATTTTTCAATAATGGCAGCATAAGACAATCACCTAAGATTGTAGAGAAGTAGGCAAAGCCTTTTATGAAAGTAACATTTGAGTAGAATTGAAATGGAGGATGTAGAGAAGAAGAGATAAAAAACAAAACAGAAAGGACTTTGAGAGAACCTGACTTGTTTAGGCACCAACTAGTAGCTCGGTATTATAGAAGCTTAGTGATATGATGCTGGACTGACAGCTTACAAAGGAATTTAGTCTTTATCCTATAGGCAAAGGAACCACTGACAAACATTGGGGAGAATGAAGTAATTAGATTTCCGCGTTAGATGGCAGTGTCTATGGCATGGTATAAATGAGGTCAGGTTTATAAGTTAGAAGTCAATTCACTGTCTTTTCTTTTCTTTTCTTTTCTTTTCTTTTCTTTTCTTTTCTTTTCTTTTCTTTTCTTTTCTTTTCTTTTTTCTTTTCTTTTTCTCACTCTGTTGTCTGGGCTAGAATGCCATGGGGTCAGCCTAGCTCACAGCAACCTCAAACTCCTGGGCTCAAGTGATCCTACTGCCTCAGCCTCCCGAGTAGCTGGGACTACAGGTGTGTGCCACCACTCCTGGCTAATTTTTCTTTTTCTATTTTTTTAGTTGTCCAGCTAATTTCTTTCTATTTTTTTAGCAGAGATGGGGTCTCGCTCTTGCTTAGGCTGGTCTTGAACTCCCAAGCTCAAGTGATCCTCCTGCCTCGGCTTCCCAGGGAGATTGGTAACATATGACAGTCACTTATTTACATGCATAATCTCACTACAAATTAACTAACTTTTTAATGTTCACTAAAGTTTTACTTGGGGAATTTTGCATTGTTTATGTAATTTAATAGAATGTTTTCACAACCTGCTTATTTTAATATCACTATAATGCAAATAGTGGATTTGTTCAAAATCAGAGCTACTAACTAAATTCTACATTCTATTCTAACCCTTCTATTTTCTAAGAATCATGATCCTTGGACTTTCTATTCTATCACTTGCACAAGCAATTGATTGAATTTGGCATGCTATTTTTCAGAAAGGTTTTTAAATCACTTCCCAATTGTTGATGCCCAGGAGAGGCAAAGGACCGTAAGGCAAGCTAAGAGTAAATGCTAGGCTCACTTAACGGTTATGGGTTGAATTGCGTCCCTTGCCCCCAACTTCACATATTGAGTTCCTAACACCCAGTACCTCAGAAGATGATCTTATTTGGGAATAGGGTCAGTGCAGATGTAATTAGTCAAGATGAGCTCATATTGGAGTAGAGTGAGCCCCTAATCCAAAATGACTGGTGTCCTTATAAAAAGGGGAAATTTGAACACAGAGACAGGCATAGAGACAAGATGATATCAAAAGACACAGGAAGAAGATGACCATCTACAAGTCAAGGAGAAAGGCCTAGAACAGATCTTTCCCTTACCTTCCCTCAGAAGGAACCAACCCTGCTGATTCCAGTTTCCATTCTTTTCTCTATCACAATAGAGAAGAGGAAAACATTTCCATATTTAATCTGCCTTTTCCATCACTGCCAAGACTTCACTCTAATACCATATATCCTTACCTGGAAGTAAGAACAGTAAAGTGATAAATGAAATAAAGTTTAGCTGAGACCTATATAGTTGTTGGTTACAGAACAACCTTATTTTTTGTGAAAAACGTGCAAAATCTGGTAGCACAGAAAAAACTAGTCCTAAACGTAATTCTGAAAAGATGGATTAAATACATACCAAAAAATGAGGCCTGTTTCACTACCCTATGAATTATTTGGCATACTATTATGACTATCAGAAAACTAAAATGTGCCATGAAGATGTAATAATAAAGGTGTTTCTCATTATATTTCAAATCTTGTTGTATTCCTAAATGGGAAAATAAGATTCTATTTCTAAAACAACTTTAAAGCTGTTTTTTTAAGAATACCTCAATTTTATATCTTCTAAAAATAATTACACAAATTTATTTCTATTAAAATGATACATCTTTCTAAAAGATAAGGACGAAAACATTCATGTTCTTCATTAAAAAAATGTGTAAATGAAAAGCCAGTAAGGGCTTATGGTTTTAAACAGTTCGCTTAGCATTTCTAGGCCTTTGATTAACAAATTGTACATTGAAGTTTAGGGGATAATCTCTAAGGTACCATTTGGCTCTTAAATCATATGATCTATAAGTCTGTGTATACGTGATCATAGTATGGGAAAATAAATATATTTGAACTTATGTGATGTAGTCAAGAGATGATAATTAAATTAAAAGAGATAAGTGACTTAAGTCCTAGGAAATCCTTTGGCTTTGAGAGTATCAATTAGTTGTGAGTCCATTTACTCCAAAACAGTGTTCAATGAATTAAGAGTTGATAATTATCCAATATAAACTATGTAGATTAAATTTTAGATTGCACAATATTGCTCAGTCATCTTATTCTTTCATTAAAATGATCTTACCAACTTTTTAACCCCAAGATGATATCAGTGTATCACCTTATTTGCTAAACTTTGCCTAAATTCAGCATCTCATAAATTATAAAACAAGCAGTTAGCAATAACCTAATTATGAGTTAGAGAAGCTATTTCCAAAGTAGTCCCCTATCCTATACCTGTACATAGCTATTCTGTTGATAAACTGAAATTTATCTACAGCAATGTCAATCTGATAGGATTATGTAGAAATAGTCAATGTTATACCAGTTATTGAAATTATGATTTATACAATCAGTTTTCCCTAAAATTTGGACTTTTCATAATCTGTGGATATCAAAGCAAACTGGAAAATACTATTAGTAAAAGACTATCATACACATTTTTTGGTAAGTCCTTTCCCTGCAAAACAATAAATAATAAATTCTCAATAATTATTTATTATTTATTGATTAACTCATATAGTTAAACAAAATTAAACTTTATATAAAGTTAGTTGCATATAATTATTGAGTTGCATAGTTAATGTAAAAAACTGAAAACCATTACTTTGCACGTAGTTTCTCAAAAATGAATCTTAGATTAGAGCTTAAACATTTTCAAGTTGTTTGAAAGGTGATGAGAGTGGAAGGATAAGCACACTGAAGTTTTATCAAACGGGCACATCCACTTATGTGTAGATCACTGAATCTGAGGCCTAACTATAATTCAATTTAGTGATGTAGTTCAACATTATATTTCTGAAGAACTGGAAATGCAGGTTAAGAAAAATGAAAACCCTTCATTCTGCTGCTAATATTTGAATGAAAAACGGTAAGAAAATAGTCAAAGTTATTTTGTTTTTCTTTTTTAAAAACCTATTTTTGTGAATCAAGATAAACTAAATGTCTACACGAAAAAAAAAGTTATTTACTTCTAAAAGCCTCCAGTGCTACAATTAGAAAAAAAAAAGACAAGTTATGAAAATCATGTTTTTAAATACATTGGAGATCTGTTGAAGCAATCAGAAAATAACTCAAATTAAAATTCCAGACAGAAAAGAGCCCTTCCTACATGTGCTGATGACTTTTCAAACATTTTGTAGATTTTAGGTGTGGAACTGAGGATCGATCTGACTTGGCCTGGGTAGAAGGACTTTAACTAAGAGAAAAAGAGAATCCAGCAAGCATTTGGCAGTTGAGTGGCATTAACTCAATCAGTTGGAAACTAGAGGTCCCCTGAATATGCATAGCCTATTTTCCACAGCTTGGCTGAATTCTGAGGTGGTATGGGAGACTAGAGAGTTGTGCCAGAACCTTCTAAGACACAGTGAAATCTCCCAGAATTTCATGGTGCCTTACTAAACAAAAGTCTAGCTGGAGGGGAGGGGTCTGTCACAAACACATGACTGTTTCTTCCTGAAGATATCTACCATATTTTGAAGCTGTGTAGGCAGGAATGTAGAGACACAAGCTCAAAACCCCCAAAGAACAAAAACGAATTTTTCATAGTCTTTCAGGGCTAAGGAGACAGAGACCATCAAGCCATCAATCAAAGAGGGCCATGTGACAATGTCCAAGGAACAGGAATAAGCCACAGGTGGACTAGGTCTTACTAAATCTTTACAGCCCAGACTAGACAAACTTCAAACCCTCATTAGATTGAGATAACCCCTTATTCTTCTACCTATTAGCAATAGGTAGAATATAGCAAAGGTCAAACCCTCTCTAGTTGAAGATATCACATGGAGCACATCATAATAAAAAGTGCGAAAAAGTAAAGGCAGAAAATCTTAAAAGGAGCTAGAGGGAAAAAAAACACGGTAAACTCAAAAAGGCAACAATAAGTCTGAATACTGACTCTTCAACTATAAAATACTGACTCTTCAACTATGAAAACCAGAAGACCATAGAATAACATCTTTAAATTGCTGAAGAAAAAAAATGCTAACCTTGAATTCTATTATATATTCAGGAGAAGAGGTTTCAAGACTTCAGACAAAATAAAGATTTTTCTGGACAAATAAAAGCTGAGTGAATTTACTGCCAGGAGCCCTGCTTAAAAAAAATGATCTTAAATCCTCACAAGGAGAAAAAAAAGCATAGACAAGGGTAATTACGTAAATGTTTAAAGAGTACTACTTTCTTAAAACAGCAATAATAATGTCTAATGGGTTTTTCTAACATGTGGAAGTAGAATGTATGACAATAGCAAAAAGGGTTAGAGGAGTAAGTGAAGTTAAATAGTTGTAAGGATCTTTCATTGTTCAGAAAGTGGTAAAAGTAATAATTTGTGTTAAACTGTAATAAGCCAAGTGTGCTATACCCTGATGAAGTACTAGTTACATAGGTATGTGTATATAGACATATACATACTTACTAAATATGTTTATGTACAAAAACTTCATTCTCCTGCATATGGGATACCAGTTCTTAAATTAGTCTATGCTAAAAAACCAATGACTAATGGCTACTAAGCACATGAAATGTGTTTAACATCATTAGTCATTAGGGAAATTCAAAGTAAAGCCACAGTAAGATACCACTTCTCATTCACTAGGATGGCTATAATCAAAAAGATAATAGAGATGTTGGTGAAGATGTTGAAAAATTGGAACACTCATACGACACTAATGGGAATGTAAAATGGCAGTCACTGTGGAAAACAGTTTGGGAGTTTCTCAAAATTTAAACTCTCCTGGCCATCTGCCTAAGAGAAGTGAAAACCTACATCCACAAAAAAAGTGTACACAAATGAAGTTCATAGTAGCTTTATTGGTAATAGCCAAAAATGGGAAACAATGTAAACATCCACAACTGGGGAATGAATAAACAAAAATATGGAATATCTATATACTGGAATGCTATTCATGGATAAAAAGGAGCAGGAAAAAAAGGATTAAACATTGATACAAGCTGTAACATAGATGAACCTTAAAAACATTATGCTGAGTAAAAGAAGCCAGACAAAAAAACATTGTATGATTGCATCTATATGAAATTCTAGAAAAGGCAGAAAGCAGAAGAGTGGTTGCCATAGGGCTGGAGGTGAAAGCAGGGACTGACTGCAAAGTGGCCTGAGGGAACTTTTTCAGGTGATGAAAATGTTCTAAAACTAGATTATGATGATGGTTGCACAACTGTATAAATTCACTCAAAATCTTTCAACTAACACAACGGGTAAAATTTGTGATATGTAAATTATCCCTTAAAAAAGCTGTTTAAAAAAGGCCAATTACTTCTTGTTTTTCCACTTACAGAGGACTGTATTCAAAATAGTCAAGGATAATTCAGACTTTAACAATGAGAGCTTCAAAATACAGTGTGAAAAAATAGAGATTATTTGAAAGAAAGTGAATACAGCTAATCTAGTTTAGGAAATAGTAGCTAAAAGTATCAGTGGCTCTCGAATTATTAATTTGGCCCATATGCAGCTGACTATCTGTTGCTTTCATACACTAGGAAAATAATTATTTTGTGATTTCTTTTGAAAATACCTTTTTATCTGCTTTTATGTAGATGTTTCCAGTTCAAGTAAATTTGTGAGATGTTAATACTATGTTGATCTTATATCAAGCCAATGATAGTTTGATAATAACTTAAAATTACATGGTATAAATACTCATATAAATGTAAAGGAGACATATTTACAACTTTGTTCTCTTAAGTAATTTTGTTACTGAGCTTAGTTGTTTGTATTTAAATATATATTCACAAACAATACAAAATTTTCAGATGTTTTCAAAATATCCATCTAATTTGAAAGCCTAGAATTCTAATTAAACTGAAAGATACACTTATGCATAGTTGAAGACTGGACTAATTAATAAAGAAAAATATTCTGTGTCTAGTAGGATTAGCTCAAATTTTAAAGGACAATAAAAATTGAAGAAGTGATCTTACTTTGTTGAAAATTTCAACAGTCATTCTAGGAATTTCTGTAACCAATTCTCTGGACAATGATCCAACCCTTGCACAGACAGAGCAGAATTTATTCAGTAATATTTAGGCCTATCCCATGCCCACATTTTTTTGTTTGTTTGTTTTGGGGTTTTTGGGTCTCAAGGAGCTTGAGAATGGGGTAAATATAACCCTGGAATCTTAGTCTGCTGAATGTGAGATCCAAAGCAAATCTATTCTCAAAATCCAAACACAGAAGTTAGTGAAATAACCTCATACAAATGTAAAATAATCTTAATGTGGACAAGATTGAATCAAAAGAATCTTTATTTCTCAGGCCTTTCTCCTACATGAGGTCCTTGACATCCTACTCGGAAGAGTCTGGATTCATCCTCAGGATCTAATATAACCTATTATCTCCCACTGCCAGGGCTGCTTTCCACCTCACATGCCCTCTCACCACTGCAGCCTCCCAAAATACAACAGCTCATAAGAACATTTAAACCTCTGGACCTCCAAAATGTCTATTTTATGCCTGAAGTGAGTGAGAGAAAGGCTGAAAAGCATGTGTGCTGACTTAGAAGAGATGAACCAGGGAGAAGACCGAAGCATAAGAGGACACAGGTAGAGAAGTGATGGTGATAAACATTAATGACAAGGGAGGACGGGGGCTGATTGCACAAGGTGATAAACTTACGGAGAGAGATGTTAGATTTTATAAACTTTATGGCTCAGACCACATATATTTAACAATAGAGTATGATGCACAATATCATTTAGTCAACAAACATAGTGTTTGCTTTGTACTAGGAACTATTCTAAGTGCTGTAAAAATATTAACTCATTTAATCCTCATAATAATACTGCCAAGATAGGTATACTGTTATTATCTTTGTTTCATAGAAGTAACTGAGGTAAAGAGAAAGTTACTTGCCCAAGGTCACAGTGTCAGTGTTCAATCAGGAAAACAAAAATCACTTTGAGTATTTCAGAGAAAATGTTATTACCTTGATTATCGAGGGAATCATTACAAAAGTTCTGGAAGTGCTGGAGGAGCAAAAGGGGGAAGGTATTATTATCCAGATACAACTTTTAAGTTATTGATATTAATATTGAACAAGAAGAGCTATCAGCCTACATGGGGAGAGCAGAAGGGAAGTAGTATTATCCAAAGCCCACAAATGCAGCACTTCTGAAGTTTTTGGAACATAACTGTTGGGTTATTAGAACTATCTCTGCTAGCTATTTTGCAGGAAGCTAGAAGCCTTCACCCCACTCTGAGCACTCCTGAAACTAGGGTAGAAGAGCACAGCGCTGCCAAGGCTACTGGAACCAGAAGAAAAGAAAAAATACCTTCCATCCTCCTCTTGCCATTAAATCTCCCATTAGTAGAGCTGAACTGGAAACTAACTGAGCAGTGAATCCGAAAGGTGAAGTTTTCTAGGATTGCAGTACCCTGTAATACAGAGGAGCGAGTGAAAGAATGAGAATGGAACTGAGAGACAAGAGACAAATAACCAGCACAAACAGCTGGCAACTGGCAGACAGAGTTTACATCTCAAGCGGCCTAGCTCCTGAGTCCATGCTCTAAACTACTGTAGCATGCTGTGACACAGGATATGCTTTAACACAGTATTTCATACATTTTTAAATTAATGGTCAACGACCAATGCAGGCTGGCAGCAAAGAAGTTGAAGGAATTGGATTTATTAAATATCTTACAAATATTAAATTCCTACTTAGTGCCAGACACTTCCACTGGAAGTAGAATGATACTCGAACAAAATGAAACATAAAAGAGGGAAGAGAGAGCTCCTTTCTCCCTGTTTCAGATTGGATAAAATTCCCTGGGAAGGATTCTAACTGGCTTGAATCATGTGCCCACCCATTGAACCAAGCACTTTAGCTGAGGAGCAGGTATTTGGGGAAATAACCTAGTGGAAATGCCCACTAGAACTCTGAGACAAGGATTTTAGTGCACATAGTTTATCTAAGGGATGCAGGAAACACCAGTAGGAGGTGGGGAAGTGAGACAAAGAAGGGAAAGCAGTCAATAAAGGGTGCGGTGTCAAGCCAGCTACCACTGCTAATGACTGGAGCATAGTCCCATGGGAAAATTCTGGGAAGCTATGTAAAACACAGGCCTCAAAGTATCCCATCTGAAGGCCAAGAGAGCTGGGGTATCCGTATAACAAATCCCGCCAGTCGTGGGGTGAAGGCTGCTGGAGTGGAAGGTTGTTAATTCCCACGCACTTCCAAAGTGCTCTGAACACACAGGGACAGAGCTGCTGCCCAGGACTGGGGAGGAAGCCCTCAGGCAAAGAAATGAATACTGAAGTGGTAAAGGCCAGAGGGGCCAGGGTCAACACAGTCTGTTACCCTCAACCTCTTCATCAGATAAATATTTCTTCTGCCTAATGCACAGTTATGAATTTCAAAAGAAATAATAGCTGAGAAAGAGTTTTATAAAGCAGAAAGTGTAATGCCAAGAATCACTGTTTAGAAGTTTCTTGAAGGCAGGGAATGTGTGTCATATCTTTATATCTCTCATACGGCCCAACACAGTGCTATGCATATGGCATAGGCTCAAATATTTACTAGGTGGATTTTTTTAATTAATTAAATTAATTAAATTAATTAATTTAATTAATTTAATTAATTTAATTAATGCCTTCTTGGTTAACAGATGGAATTATTTTTAAACTTGTAATTAAGATCAATAACTCATTTCTAACTTCTGAAATAATTTTTCACCTGTATGAAAAATTTAAAGTAGTGCAGTCCTCTATTCCTTTGTCTAATATTCTTTTTAAATTTAGATATTGTAGAGAACTCTGTTAATTACCTGCCCCCACACCAGTCCCTCCTTTCTTCATATGTTAAAAAATACCTTGATGACAAATAAAGTGTTGATAGATTATTGCTAGTTCAAACCAGTCATGAGAATGCTATTCTCAGTAACATGAGAGATGGGCAAGAGAGTCATAGATGCCAACCCTGACATTATTGAACTACTGTATCAATGCCAGTAGCCATCTTCTCTCAGTCTTCTTACTATGTCAGAAAAATAACTCATACTGTTAGACAAGTATTTTGTTATATGAAGCCAGTGATTCATAATTTAAAATATTTTTAAGCAAGACCACTTCAGAAACATAACTTTTTAAATAGCATTTTTTTCTTCTTTTGCATACCAACCCCAAGATGAGTCATTTATTTCTGGATTATATTATGTTATTATAGTAACTCATGAGAAAACTAAAATGAGCAGTTAGTGTTTGGCCACACTAGTTTTAATCCTGTATTCCCCTCTGACTGGAGAAAAACCAGTTTTCCCCATAGCTCTCCACCTGTGCTTTCCTCTTCAATATTCCACTTGATATTTTAAAATTTACATCTAAAGAAGCTCAGGAGGGTGATAGAAGAAGAGCTCTATCACCAAGAAAGTTGCAGTGAGACAATGACCTATCAGATGCAAGTTAAAGTAGCATATCCAGTCATGTATGATCTCCTGCACAGCCACTTTGCTTGGCTCAGCCACATTCAAAAAACACATCCTTTGTTCTCCCTCCAGAATGTATTTTGAAACTCTCTACTTATCTCCATCTCTGCTATCATCATACAAGTTCTAGCCATGATAATTTTTTTACCCAGAATACAGCAATAGACTCTAAACTGGTCTACCTAATTTGAGGATTCTTGGCCTTAGCAGTCCATCCTCCACAGAATAGCCAGAATGATCTTCAAACAGAGCAAGATAAAATCTTTAAATGGACTCCCATTCCACATAAAATCCAACACCTTATCATTGCACACAATGCCCTGGGTAATCTGCCATCTTCCTATCTCTTTGACCACATCTCCTACGGCTTTCCCTCTCATTCCTTCTGCTATAACTATATAGAACCATCTTTCAGTTCCTCAAGCACACCAAAATCTTTTTTTTGCGTCAAGGAATTTGCACATAGTATTCCTTCTGTCTACAGTGTTCAGACCTTCTCTCATCATGAGCGGTTCCTTCACTTTAGATTTAAGCTTAAATATGAATTCACTACCTAACTTTCTCTCATATCACTTATAACATTCATCACTATCAATAATAATGTGTATATTCGTTTGCATGTTAGTTTAGTATCTGTCCTCAACTAGGCCCCAAGAGGATGGAGACATGCTTCCCCTCTTCTTCTTTAACAAAGTGTTGAGTATGTAAGTCCCTGTAAATTTGCATTGAACAAATAAATGAATGAATGGCAGTGATTTTATTTTAAAGCAATTCGAAAATTCCAAGCTGGATTTTTTTGTGTGTCTTTCCATGTAAAAGAGGGATGTGTGATTGCAGTTTTCATCACTCTGATTAACTAGATACTCAGGTATTTTTATGTATCCCTCAAAATTAGTACCTGAATAGATTATTTTTAATGCATTACTGGGATGGGGAGCCCTCCTGTCTCCTGGGAGTCAGCCTATCCTCTTCTACAGCACAGGTTCTGCTCTGTTCTGTTTTAAGGAGCTTGACTATTAAGGGAATCTGAGAACTTAGATAAATATCTAGAGAGCCTCCTAGAGTTAAGGGAGGATATTAGTTTATGTGAGGTGTTAGTTTTAACATGGGAGAAACTTGAACAATTTGTAGGTTGTAGGAAGAGACCAAAGATAGAGGAGAAAGGGAGGATAATTAATGGAACAAAAAACTTAGAGAGATAAGAAGTAATGAAATCCAGGATATGAATAAAAGGATTCTTCCCCCTTCCACTGAAGAGGCCAGGATTTGTGAGAAAGCACATCATTTTGTTGTTAGGCACAAAACAACTAAATTTCTAAATGTTAGCTTCAGTTTTCTTTAAGTTGCAGGTTGGTCTTTGGTGAAAATGGGGGATAGATGGTGGAATGGGAGGTCAGGAAAAGTATTGATTCGAAACTAGCTAGGGATGGACAGAAGGACCCACAGTGAAGCTCTATGGAGGAAAGAGCCATCAACTAAGATTGGATCGAACCAGGGCTGAGTTTTGCTAAGCAACCGAGAAGGAAAGGCAATGAAGTTTAATGGAACAGAAGATATAGAGAATGGCTGAAGTGACAGAACATAAGCTGTGAATGGAAAAATAAAGTTAATTTCTCATTATGTCCATATCCTAAAGTCCTCATATTTGAATTAGTTGAATTTTCCTATACTATTAACAGGCGATGGAAAGAAGAGTCAGGATAGTTTCACAGAATTCATCTCTCATGGAATCCTTCCTCTGTTTCTATAGCAGAAGACTAATTTCCTTAAAATATGGCAACTCTGCGAAGCTATCCTAACCTGATTCTGAAGGACTTCTACACACAGTCCTGGGCTTCCTGCAGGGACACAGGCCTTGCCTTCCAACATGATGTTGCTTTTAGAAAGTTATTTCACAGGTGCCTTCTAAGATCTGCTATCTCTATTTGGGCACTTTCTCTCTCCCTCCCCACTGTTTGGACCCTATTCAATCTCAGCCTTGTTTACAGCAATTTGTTCTTAGGGTACAGCCACCCCTAGGCTACATCCATTTTCAGTTCTTTCCTATGTTCTCTTGACTTCCTTCATGGGCTTGCTATCCAGTGCTTCTGGTCTCAGTGTCCTGTTACAGCACTCACACATAATTTTGGAGTTCTGGGATTTTCTTAGTCAGCTGTTTGCTGAAAATTCAGTTTCTATGAATTCATTTTCATTTTCCTTGTTGCTCTGGATAGATTTTAGGAGAAAGAATGAAAAGTTTCAGAACTAAACACATCCCATGTTCTTATAGAATGCTAATATAATTCATTTTTGTTCCATATTTTCAAAAGATAAGAAGAAATTCTCTGAAAGTACTCTCATTATTGGCTTCAGATAATGAATAAGAATGTTATAATTGTCAGTAGCCTAATTAGAGTCAATTATATAGATGTTCACACCTGCCATGACATTAAGGCTATGTCTAGAAGATAATATCCCAACATAATTTTTATAGAAAATCATTTGCAGCATACAGTATAGATTTTTTTTAATTAAAATGAAAGCATCTCAGTGAGAAGCAATATTTTATTCTGGTGTATAAAAAGAAGATTGTTAGTCAAAATGTTTCTTCTAAACTCAAGCAACTGGAAGACTATACATAAATGTTTGAGAGGATCTCATTCCAATCCAGTTGGATTATGGGTGAAGGGATGTCCCAAGAATTCTTGTTTTGGTGCTGGGGATTTTAAGCCATGTTCAATTTCTTTTTAAAAATTAATACCATTCTGTCATGGTAGTCAGCCACAGATAATTTTATACCCAGAGCAAGTTCCATCATTACCTGGGAACTACCTCTGCTTTTTGTATGCCTCACATGCCAGTGAGAACAAAATCAAGGTAGAGGCCACAGAGATATGCTGAGCAGCATTTCAGCCCACGGATAGTATCAGAATACAGGTGTTATTTTAATATATACAGTACTATTTATAACCAGGCAAGTTAATATAGGAAGTAAGAGGAAGAGCTGAGCATTTGGCAGTCACTTGGATCTAGAGTTGGAGTCCAGTATGCACTAAGAGTGGTAAGCCTAGAGAAACACCTCCCACTCCCCAGGAAGCATAGCCCAGAAGTGAGAATATGGACTAGAATCATCTCGTTGGCTCAGAACTCCTCAAGCATTGGTTCAGGACGATTGCCACCCTTTCGCACCTGATAGAAGCAAATGAAGCTCCTTTCTGCAGGAACATAACACAATGCTTCAAAGTATTTATATAATTAATTTTTCAAATACAATGGATAGCAAACAAAGAGAATGAGTGTAAGAAGGATCAAGCATGAGTCAGCACCAGCAGAAACAATTGACAAAAGAAATGAACTTACTCTTAAAACCACCATGCTTACCATATTTAGGTAAGAAAATATCAAGCTTATAAACTTTGTCAAGAAACTGAAAACCATAAAAAGTGACATTTAAGATTTGCAAAAGAATCAAATAGCAATTATAAAGCTAAAAAATACTTGAAAGTACAAAAACTATGGGTGAATTTTAAAGCAGATCAGGTACATGTAAAGAGAGAATTAGTGACTGGAAGACAGGTTAAAAGAAATAAGGGAAGGGGAGATAAAATTAAAAATATTAATGATATGTCAAGAGACATGAAACAGTGGGAAGACCTAATGTATATTCAATTTGAGTCTCAGAAATTGAAGACAAAGAATAAGGTCAGAAACGATATGTGAAGACATAGTGGCTGAGGATTTCTAAGAATTGATTAAAGATATTAATCTATAACTTAAAAACTCTGATGAAATGAAGTACAAGCAAGATTCTGAAAAAATAAAAGGCATATTATTTGAAGTGAAACCATAAAAAATGAAAGACAAAGAGAAAAACTTAAAAGAAGCCAGAGAAAAAAGATAGATGACCCTCAAAGGAAACTTGCATTTTCTGGAAAGAGGGCAAAATAAAGATTAACATTGGACTTAAGCAAATAATGGACACACGTGGTAAGTTTTAACATCAAAAGAATTGAAAGAGAGTGTATATTTTCCAAAATAATTGGGGGATAAATGGAACTATAAAAAGCCATCCAAAAGAAAGCAAAAAAATGAAAAAGTTAAAAAAACATAGATCAGGAATGACAAATATAAAGCACAAAAGAAAATAGATGGTAGTTTGAAAGCCAAACATGTTAGTAATTACAGAACTATAGACTAAATACCCTAGTTAAAACACTACGACTTTTGGACTAGATTATAAAAACAAAAACATGCAAAACCACATGCTCTAAAGACACATCTAAACCATCAAGATACAGAAAGGCTGAGAGTAAAAGGATGAAAAATGTATCTATGAACAGTCAGTAAGCATATAAAAAATGAAATGGGATCTCTACCTCTACCACTATCCACAAAAATCAATCATAATCCTAAATGGCAAAGGCAAAACAATGAAGCTTTTAGAAGCTAATGTAGAAAAATATCTTCATGACTTTGGGATAAGGAACAATTACTTAAGTCAGAAAATCACCAGCCGTAAAAGAAAAGATAGATATATTTTTTCCACATTAAAAGACATGAATCGAAAGTTGCTACCATAGAGTCAAAAGGCAAGTTATAAAGTAGGAAATACTTGCAATATATAAAATTGTCAAAGGGCTGTTATTTGGGATATATAAAGAACTATTACAAATCAGCAGAAAAAGACACAAATTCAATAGAAAAATAGGCAAAAGACCCAAATAGAAACTTCCAAAGAGAAAATCAAGAAGACTAATTCATGGATAACCTAATTAGTAATCAGAAATATTCAAATGAAAACTACAATGAGATACCATACATACCCATTAGATCTTAAAAAAAAAGTATAAAATCAAATGGTAGGGAAAGATATGGAACTAATACACTGTTTGTAGAAGTGTAAAAGTTTAGAAGTATCTAGTAAAGTTGAAGGCATGCCTATCTTTTGACGTAGCAATTCTGTTCATATATGTACACAAATATATGTATTATAGAACTGCAAGCTTACATATGTATCAGGATACATGTACAAGAATGTTCATGGCAATAGTACTTTTAATAGCCCTAAACTGGAAACAACCCATAAGTCTATCAACAAGAAAATTGATAAATTGTAGTTTATTCATACCATAATGAAGAGTTAAACTACACACAAGTAGATCAAAGAAAACAGAATATAGAGTAAGTACATAATTCCACTTATATAAAGTTCAAAAACAAGCAAAACTAAAAAAATATTTTTAGAGTTGAATATGTGGTAAATTATAATGAAAATTGAAGTAGCAAATACCTTAAAAGTCACGATAGCTGCTACTACTAGATGGGAGATGGGGTTTATGATCAAGGTGCACTTGTGAACTTTCTGGCATGTTATCAATCAGGGTCAGCTACATAATTCGTACATAATTTGTGGAGTCTAGAGCAGATACCATTTTTCTTTCTTTTTTGTTCTCTTTCTCTCTCTCTCTCTCTCCCACCCCCTCCTTCCTATGGTATTGCTCTTTTCTTTTTTCTTTTTTAGGGACAGGGTCTTATTCTGTCACCCAGGCTGAAGTGCAGTGGTGTGATCATAGCTCACTGTAACCTTTACTCTTGGGCTAAAGCGATCCTCCCACCTCAGCCTCCCAAAGGTCTGTTATTTGCTATTTAATTTCGCATTCCCTAGGGCACAGGTGGAAAGCTGACCCTTATAGGAGCCAGGGCTGACTCAGCCTGAGGGCAGCGAGAGGAGCCTGTGCACATCTCCACTGTGTCTCCTGCTCAGCCTGGGAGCAGAGGAGGGTGGGGGGTGGAGGGGAGAATGAGCAGCCAGAATGCATCTGGGCTAGGAGGGGAGGTGGCAGGAGGCTCACATTATCCCATTGATACCTCACTTATAAAACATAAATTCAAAAATAAAATTATTAAGAATTGCATGATGGGGATTGCAGAGCATTAAACCTCAAGCAGGGTGGAGGGAGTTGGAGGGTGGAGAGCGTAGGCTTCTGAGCTTGGGGCCCTGGTGCCACTGCACATCCATGAATCTGGCCTTGTTGGCAGTGTCTCTTGATCTGGGTAGCACGTATATATATGTCTATTTTATTATAAGAGCTTGTCCCAGTCCATTTGTGCTGCTTTATATATTTTGTTATCAAAATACCTGCGAATGGGTAAGTTATAAAAAACAGAACTTTAGGCCGGGCGTGGTGGCTCACACCTGTAATCCTAGCTCTCTGGGAGGCCGAGGCGGGTGGATTGTTTGAGCTCAGGAGTTCGAAACCAGCCTGAGCAAGAGCGAGACCTCGTCTCTACTAAAAATAGAAAGAAATTAATTGGACAACTAAAAATATATAGAAAAAA